>LBNU01003990.1:22710-46371 GCA_014162995.1 Artemisia annua | reverse complement strand
GGGGTGTTTGGGATCACGTATTATTAACCTGTAGGTGTGGTTTAGTGAATGCCGCATGAGGTTAAGCACTTTCTAACCACAGGCGCAAATAAGCCGACAAGAACATAAATTATGCAATCCCAAAAGCACTTTTGAACTTGTATATATGCCAATACACACATAAACTATGCAAACCAAAAGCAGTTTATAACTTGTACATACGCTATAATAATTTAGCACTTAAACTATGCAATCCCAAAAGCAAGCATAATGGGGATTGTCAACCTATAGTAAAAAAGGTATACCGAGTTTAAGAAGATAGCATGTTTAACGGCAGGGAATAGGACGGAATACACAGAAAATTCCATAAATTATGATACTGTCACTATCTGAAATAGCGAAATCCAAATCCGCATTAGAAAGAATGGATGTCCAATCACCCTCTAAATTGAACATTTGCACCACTTCGTTTTCCAGTTCTGACAGGTCAAATGGAATAGGAAATATGAAGCTTCTAGCAGTAAATTCTTTAAAATTTACCTCCACTGTAAATAATGGTAGTGGGTCAGACTGTTTTAACTTTTTTGAAAGGGCTGCTGTCTTCTCCATCATCAATAAAGGCACCAACACCTCTTTTCTCCAAACTGGTCACATTGGTGGAAGCGGAAGACGCTGTGTCTGAAACATCTGTCACAACTGACTCTGAATCTGAAAAAACTGCATAAATTTGTTAGCCATCTGATTCGAGATTTCGAGAATGTTTGAATAGTATCAGGTTCAATGTTTACCTGAAGACTCTGTAGAACCAAGTTTAAATCCAGGATCACCCTCAATTTTCTGTTTCAAAGTTTCCACCACATCTTGAACACATCTACCATCTTCCATACCCGGAGGAAGAAAAAACTCTAAGACATAGTCATCACCGTTTTCAACACTATGCAAATAGATTGCAAAGCAGCTAGCTAACTTAGACATGCGTGCAAGGTAGACCAAAGAGTACTCTTCTGCATTGAGTATGGTTACATCTCTACAAAAACATAAATTGCGACATAACAATGCCCTCCCAACAGCGCCATGGGATGACTGTTCCAGGTGTCGTTCTGCACATGCTTTCCTGAATTGCCACTTGGGCAAGTCTTTAAGATAAAATGGTAAAGCGGTTGTGGACATGCAGACTTTACCTATGCATTTAGTGTCGAAACTGCAACAACACTTCTTTATAATTTTATCATGTGAAACAAAGCTTGTTGATGGGGAAACGACCCAGGTCTGAGCAAGAGGTAAATTGTGGATGTCACACATAGTCTTCAGAATACCCATGATTTTATCCAGCTCATTTTGCCGAGGAACCTGTATATAAAAGAAACTTACCACATAAGAATTCATAAGCAAAGGAAAACTTACAGAATCTTTTGCGAAACTAATAAACCTGGACTGATAGTTTTTTTAATTATAGATCAGGGAGTCCCAACTCACATATGCAGTACCGTCAAATGCTTGTGGGCAACTCAGATTCTGTGTCTGCATGATGAACAAATTTTAAAGTGAGCAGAAAAGCAAGGATCTACAAATAGTATCTTCAAGTGTAAGGGAAAATATAGAAACCTTCAAGGCACTGTGAAATTGTTGAACCTCATGAGCATAACTCACATACTTTGAAGACGTCAAGAGTTCAATTACACCAACACAAGACCTTGTAGTTAAATCAAAAACTGGTAAAGCCAAATATCCATGGAGATCGCAACCAATAGCACACTCTTGTTGTGGAAAATGTTTTGGCAAGTAATTAGTTAGATCCACAGTCCATTCTGGTAAACCTCGCCTAAAGACTCGAACAGGAGGACTAATGTCTCCTTCTTCCTCCTCATGATCCTTACCCACAGCGTAAAGGTAGCGCTCAGAGTCCCTCCTATACAAAAGAAGTCTTTCATCCGTTCCACCAACACCATATGGTTGATCTTTAGTTGTCAAGATCTGGTCATTTCCAATGACATGCTGTAACCAAAACTGAGCAAGAACATATGGCTTGCGGAAAATTAAAAGCTTTAGCGCAGCCTCTATCTTGTCATGTATTATCTGATTGTTTTGGTTGACAGCGTCAGCCCTCAGCTCAAGACCTAAAGTTTACAAGAACGAAAAACCTCATTATAAATATGAACAAAAAACTTATAGTGGTGCTACCATTAACCTTTTTACACATAGAACTGAAGGCTTATTTAACAGGAAAACAAATGAGGTTTTAGTTTGCAAACAAGAACGATGCCAAGCTATAAACAAAATCAGGAAAATAGACATACCAGCACCGGTGATTGTGGAATCAGATTGAGAAACTCCCTTTCGGTTTCCAAAGACGCAAAGTTTCGGCAGGTATCTTGACTTGCCGGATAATGCAAGTGCCGGCGCTTCTATGGACATCTTCTTACTCAGCATATCTTTTGTCCAACCTATACCAGAACAAAAAAAATCTTCAGATCCATCTGATTTGAATAATTCCATGGAATTTTAGCAGATTTTTCAGCTTCTAGACTTATATATATACTGCGCGAGTAGACTGTAAGAGCCTGTTTGACATAACTGAATAAATAAGTACAGTACTACGTGAGCAAGAGGCGTAATATTTTGAATCTCAGTTTCAAAGTGATGTTGAACGAAATAGGACCGTCTAATATGTACAACCACTTTCAACACCCTTTTCGAATACATGGGTGCAATACGAAAGAGTCTTAAACTGTTAATGTTTTCTTCTTTTCTTTTTCCTTATTAAATAGAAATCCGATACCCAAGAACTTAAAAAAATGCCAAGAATGCAACAACAACAACAACAACAAACAGAGCAACAACAACAACGAAAAAACAGAGAATATAACAATTCCTAAGATAATTCATTAAACGATCAGGTTCATGAAATAAGGTTAATCCTGTTTCATGAACTTTACATCTCTTAACTTATGGACTTATGGTGTACGTTTAATAATATCTACATCTTGTTTAAAAGTCACTTTTTATCTTTGAGAAATGCTAACAACAACCCTTAGTAAGTTGATTTAGCAAATAAAAATTACTGTAGCAAATTAATCAACTTAACAGAACCCAAAACAAATATTTTTGTTACCCTCTTTAGGCTCCTGCTTTTCAAATCGCAATCAATATGTTCTGTTATAAGTAAAACACCTCTAAAACGTACAAAAACCAACAAAAGATTCAGGTATACTTTTTCTAGTTCATTAAATGCAACATCAACAATTCCATATAAAGATACTCCGTATCAATCTACGTAAATAGATCAACAATCAATCTACTTAACAAATCATTAAAACAAACCAAAAAAATAATAAGAAGAAGAAAAATTAAGAATATAATTTGATGAACATGGATCAATAACTCTAATCAACCATATCAAACTACTAAATGAAAAATACTAAACAAATAAATAACATGCATCAAATTAATATATAGTATATATAACACAAGACGATGAATAAACTCACAAACAACTTCCAGATCATTGTGCAGTGTGTAATGTGAGTAAATATAGTACCAGATGATCGTAAAGCAAAGCATATATACACATAGTTTGATGTAAATGATTCGCTTACACAAAGCGTAGTTCAGAGAAACCTTAGGTGATAGAGCTGAAGGTTGTGGCCTTAGATATAATAATATGATCTTGTTTAGGAAGTAAGTTAAGGAAGAGATACCAGGAAACCAGACAAAAACACCGTTCTTTGTAATAGTAGCTTTTAGTGTAAATGACTAAATGTTAACGTGATCATGCATATGCTCATCCTTTTTTAAAATGTTAACGTCATGTATATGCTCATGCTTTATTTTTCGAGTTTTACTAAGCAAAGTATGTTCAAACATTTACGACATCAAATATTGTACTTCCACTACTTTTTAGATGTTACTATCATGAACCATTTTTTTTTATTAAATTTTTTAATATAGTATATTAGCAATTCCTAAGATAGAATCCAATATTATTATGTTACAGATACAAATATAAATATTTATATAGGTACTCATAATACTGAGTAATAACTTGACTGATAAATATTCATTTTCTTAGGTAAAAAGAGACTAGAAACTTCATATTTTTAATTAGCATTCGGGAACAGAGTGTAAAGTTACTAATGATAATTTAGAAAGTTGATTAATCAAATACTTTTTTTTTTCATCACAAATTTAATAGTTTAACTATCCGGTTATTAAAATCTGATTGTTTTATAAGTTTTAAAGTGAAATGGGAAAAGCGTGATTTGACTTTCCCATGCTAATGCTACATCGTTTCCAATAATAGAAAGAGCCACTTTGTCTTACGAGTCTTTTTGGTAAAATAAACGCTTAATTTATCTTAATTTATATCAAAAGTTCAACAATCCACCGGCCAAACACATTAATATAACATATGTTTATGCATCATAGTGAATCATGGATAACTTTGTGACTTGTGACCGAAGCATAAAATCGAAATGACATATTATATTATATATTGTATTTTCCAGCTCAATAACACGTCAAAAATGTTACTACCTTTTTTCCTTAAACTTTTTGGTACTTACTCCCACCGTCCCAAAATTATAGTCCCCTATTGACTTTTTCGGTCTTTATTTTTCAACTTTGACCTTAAATATTTTTGTTTATATTACATAATATTTGATGCAAAATATATGAATAGATTGAGTTTTAAATGTATTTTTCATTGGTATAATTTTCATCAACTATTTTATAACACAAACAAAAATATTTAAAGTCAAAGTTGAGAAATAAAGACCGAAAAAGTCAAAAAGAGACTATAATTTTGGGACGGAGGTAGTATATTTTATGACTCACATCGAGAGTGAATCATCCATAACGTACGCCTCAGCATTAATTTATTGCCACTTATGCATGGCGTGTACTGTTATTAGCACGAACGACGCTTATTTGAACCTTTTTCCTTTGACCAACTACTGATTATTAATTACCGAATGTTTCTTTTTCCCTTACCGAACATCGTCGCAATTAAGTAAACCTAGCCACGCATAACTCAATCGTAATTTGTTAATCTTCTTCACAACATCGTGTTGTTGCCATCAGCTATCATTAAACGGCTCGCATTCTATTTATTATGTCATTGGTATTATTGATGTTGTAGATATCAATTAGGTATTAATTGTAAATCCTAAGATCTTATACTTAGCTTCTTAATTTTCTTTTGAAACAAAGCAAAAGGTAATGTGTTTTGCTGACCACCAAAAGGGCTTATGTCCCAATAGTATCATGTTGTGTGTGAAGCTCCCCAAACAAATTGTTGCTAGTTCAAGTCATGCTTAAAATATGTAAGAGTGTTTTGCTGACTTAATATAGATTTTGATTTTGATTCATTTGGTTGTGAAGTTAAAAGCAAAACACGAGTTTTAATCTTTAACTCTAGAGAAACCTCAAGTTTCACAATTTAGATCTTATTTTACGAATCGTCTAAGTTGTGGCACAAAAGCGCGTATTGAAAAAGATTCTTTTCACGTCAAATTCACTAGTTTAGCATTTGCTCACATGTATCTTCAAAAGTTGACTGAAAGTCTAAATAGTAAATAGCACCTTTTATAACTTATTTCAAATTAAAAATTAGAAAAAATTACGTGTTTCGTCTATGTGGTTTAACTACATCACACCACCATCCCTGTTTGATTTTAATTACGCCATTGACATTTAATTTTTAAACTAATTGCATCGATAGTCCATATTTTAAAAAAACTAAACGAGTACCCGTGCATAGCAACGGGATTTTATAGCGGTAGATAGTTTTTGTGATAAAAAAAAGTTTATGAGTTATAAACGAAAAGGAAAATGATTGGGAGGCCTAAAATATGTGAATAATTGTGTGCCTAATAGATGTGGCAATAAATTGTTGGTTTGTAAATAAGTGGGTCCCCCTGCTGTCCCCAATAGGATGCTGACACATATGTTTAGGCATATTATTAGGCATACGAGTTAGGCATCCCAATCAATGCTCAAACGAAAAATAATAAAAGTTTGAGGATTTGAGGATTAAACATAATGTTTTGAAACCCGGTTCGACCCGGGTGGTTCAACCGCTTGAACCGTTCCGGTCGAAAAACGTGTCAATTTAAAACGGCTCAACCCGACGGGTTGGTTCGAAAAACGGGTCAAATTAAACCGGGTCAACCAGCTGGGTTTGAAGCGTCCCGAGTTAACCCTGTTTTTTATGTGTATTAATAGTTTCCTTTTGAAAGATATGTTTTCAACATTTCCTTTTTTAGTTTCAACATTCAACATTTCACTTTAGAGTATACACCCGTTATAGATAGTATAGATATAGATAAGGATCAACTGTGTAATAATCTATAGTTTTTATTACACATATAGTCTCTATCTTTTGTTATACGGACAGTCACTATTTTCTAAAATATGGACTATCAATGAAAATAGTTTAAATAATAGAGATTATGTATGCAATTAAAATTGAATGAGAACGATGATTGTGATTTTGGATAAACAACAAGGACGGCACATGTAATTTTTTCTAAAACTAATGTCATAAAGTTAGGTATAATACAAAACGTTCTATGTTACACTAACACCGTTTTCTTGAAATTCTTTTAAAGGGGAAATGAAATGAAAGTAAAGCAATGTAAAGAGGAGGGGGAGTAATTGCATATTATTTGTGTTTTCTCAAATCAAATCAAATCAACGTTACCCATCCCGTCTTCCACAAGGTATCGAGAAAATGAGTTTTAGACAACCTTACCCCTACCCGAAGATAGAGAGGCTGCTTCCAGAGGACCTCCGACCTTTTTGCAGAGAGTGAAGATCGAACCTTTGACCTTTGTGTCCAAAGGAGAGGGTTTTCCAACCGATCTAACCCTTTACCTTCGTGTTTTCTAGTTTTGAAAAAGAAGGTAAGAAAGTGAAAGTATGAATGTTTGTGTGTCACATTTTTATATAATCGATTTTGTAGAATTACCACTATACTTTTACAAATAAATAGGACAATGATTTGGTCATTGATTGTCAAGGTTATTTTTGTCAATAAACTTTAATTATTTGTGGTTATTATTGTTTACATCAACTTTCATCTCAATTTTGGAGTGAAAGTTTCATAAAACTGAAATAAAATAAATAAATAAAATCACTCTTTTCCTCTCCATTTCCCCACTTTCACTCTCTCTTTCTTACACTTTGTCTCAAATCATAACTTAAAATAACAGTGTAAATGTGGTATAGAAATACATTGACAATTGTCTTGCACCAAAAGTTACATCAAATGTCATGAGTTTGTTTCAGATGGTCGGATGAACCATCACACCTAGACATTAATGTGATGTTTTGAAGCTTACATGTTTAACATACAAATTAAAAAGAAAAAACATTGCACTGGAGGAGACTAGAGATCTTGGTAATCAAGTTTTATACAAAATTCTTCATGAGGTCCGTATATCTATGCGTCATTTGGGCCTGGAATGGCTGGGATTCTAACCCAATAGACCTATTTGGGCTGATATGTGCAGCTCATTATGTAATCTTTTGTTTATGTGCAGGGGGGCTGGGGGCATCTTGGTTTTGTTTTACTTCCATTTTTGTTCCCTTGACAAAAATTTGCCAAAAGTATTATGAAGACAGAGAACTCTCTATCCCAAATAAGAAATAAAAGAAACAAGAGTCAGTGTTTTGTCAATGCTATTTATTGTAAGATATTCATCAGCAGGTTTCTGATTTGTTATCAAAAGCGACTGTAATCTTACAAAATTTTGTAAATGGATATGGAGTGAACTAGAAACTTCATATTTTTAATTAGCATTCGGGAACGGAGTGTAAAGTTACTAATGATAATTTAGAAAATTGATTAATCAAATACTTTTTTTTCATCACAAATTTAATAGTTTAACTATCCGGTTATTAAAATCTGATTGTTTTATAAGTTTTAAAAGTGAAATGGGAAAAGCGTGATTTGACTTTCCCATGCTAATGCTACATCGTTTCCAATAATAGAAAGAGCCACTTTGTCTTATGAGTCTTTTTGGTATAAAATAAACGCTTAATTTATCTTAATTTATATCAAAAGTTCAACAATCCACCGGCCAAACACATTAATATAACATATGTTTATGCATCATAGTGAATCATGGATAACTTTGTGACTTGTGACCGAAGCATAAAATCCAAATGACATATTATATTATATATTCTATTTTCCAGCTCAATAACACGTCAAAAATGTTACTACCTTTTTTCCTTGAACTTTTTGGTACTTATATTTATGACTCACATCGAGAGTGAATCATCCATAACGTACGCCTCAGCATTAATTTATTGCCACTTATGCATGGCGTGTACTGTTATTAGCACGAACGACGCTTATTTGAACCTTTTTCCTTTGACCAACTACTGATTATTAATTAGCGAATGTTTCTTTTTCCCTTACCGATCATCGTCGCAATTAAGTAAACCTAGCCACGCATAACTCAATCGTATAATTTGTTAATCTTCTTCACAACATCGTGTTGTTGCCATCAGCTATCATTAAACGGCTCGCATTCTATTTATTATGTCATTGGTATTATTGATGTTGTAGATATCGATTAGGTATTAATTGTAAATCCTAAGATCTTATACTTAGCTTCTTAATTTTCTTTTGAAACAAAGCAAAAGGTAATGTGTTTTGCTGACCACCAAAAGGGCTTATGTCCCAATAGTATCTCATGTTGTGTGTGAAGCTCCCCAAACAAATTGTTGCTAGTTCAAGTCATGCTTAAAATATGTGAGAGTGTTTTGCTGACTTAATATAGATTTTGATTTTGATTCATTTGGTTGTGAAGTTAAAAGCAAAGCACGAGTTTTAATCTTTAACTCTAGAAACCTCAAGTTTCACAATTTAGATCTTATTTTACGAATCGTCTAACTTGTGGCACAAAAGCGCGTATTGAAAAAGATTATTTTCACGTCAAATTAGTTTAGCATTTGCTCACATGTATTTTCAAAAGTTGACTGAAAGTCTAAATAGTAAATAGCACCTTTTATAACTTATTTCAAATTAAAAATTAGAAAAAATTACATGTTTCGTCTATGTGGCTTAACTACATCACACCACCATCCCTGTTTGATTTTAATTACGCCATTGACATTTAATTTTCTAACTAATTGCATCGATAGTCCATATTTTAAAAAAACTATACGAGTACCCGTGCATAGCAATGGGATTTTATAGCGGGGATAATTTTTGTGATAAAAAAAAGTTTATGGGTTATAAACGAAAAATAATAAAAGTTTGAGGATTTGAGGATTAAACATAATGTTTTGAAACCCGGTTCGACCCGTGTGGTTCAACCGCTTGAACCGTTCCGGTCAAAAAATGGGTCAATTTAAACCGGCTCAACCCGACGGGTTGGGTCGAAAAAACGGAGCAAATTAAACCGGGTCAACCAGCTAGGTTTGAAGCGTCCCGGGTCAACCCGGTTTTTTGATGTGTATTAATAGTTTCCTTTTGAAAGATATGTTTTCAACATTTTCTTTTTTAGTTTCAACATTTCACTTTTGAGTATACGCCCTTTATAAATAGTATAGATAAGGATCAACTGTGTAATAATCTATAGTTTTTATTACACATATAGTCTCTATCTTTTGTTATACGGACAGTCGCTATTTTCTAAAATATAGACTATCAGTGAAAATAGTTTGAAAAATAGAGATTATTTACGCAATTAAAATTGAATGGGAACGATGATTGTGATTTTGGATAAACAACAAGGACAGCACATGTAATTTTTTCTAAAACTAATGTCATAAAGTTAGGTATAATACCGTTTTCTTGAAATTCTTTTAAAGGGGAAATGAAATGAAAGTAAAGCAATGTAAAGAGGAGGGGGAGTAAAAGAAACAAACTTGTATATTATTTGTGTTTTCTTAAATCAAATCAAATCAACGTTACCCAATCCCGTCTTCCATGAAGTATCGAGAAAATGAGTTTTAGACAATCTTACCCCTACCCGAAGATAGAGAGGCTGCTTCCAGAGGACCTCCGGCCTTTTTGCAAGGAGTGAAGATCGAACCCTTGACCTTTGTGTCCAAAGGAGAGGGGTTTTCCAACCGATCTAACCCTTTACCTTCGTGTTTTCTAGTTTTGAAAAAGAAAGTATGAATGTTTGTGTCACATTTTTATATAATCAATTTTGTAGAATTACCACTATACTTTTACAAATAAATAGGACAATGATTTGGTCATTGATTGTCAAGGTTATTTTTGTCAATAAACTTTAATTATTTGTGGTTATTATTGTTTACATTAACTTTCATCTCAATTTTGGAGTGAAAGTTGCATAAAACTGAAATAAAATAAATAAATAAAATCACTCTTTTTCTCTTCGTTTCCCCACTTTCACTCTCTTTCTTTCACTTTGTCTCAAATCATAACTTAAAAACACAGTGTAAATGTGGTATAGAAATACATTGACAATTGTCTTGCACCAAAAGTTACATCAAATGTCATGAGTTTGTTTCAGATGGTCGGATGAACCATCACACCTAGACATTAATGTGATGTTTTGAAGCTTACATGTTTAACATACAAATTAAAAAGAAAAAACATTGCACTGGAGGAGACTAGAGATCTTGGTAATCAAGTTTTATACAATATTCTTCATGAGGTATATCTATGCGTCATTTGGGCCTGGAATGGCTGGGATTCTAACCCAATAGACCTATTTGGGCTGATATGTGCAGCTCATTATGTAATCTTTTGTTTATGTGCAGGGGGGCATCTTGGTTTTGTTTTACTTCCATTTTTGTTCCCTTGACAAAAATTTGCCAAAAGTATTATGAAGACAGAGAACTCTCTATCCCAAATAAGAAATAAAAGAAACAAGAGTCAGTGTTTTGTCAAAGCTATTTATTGTAAGATATTCATCAGCAGGTTTCTGATTTGTTATCAAAAGCGACTGTAATCTTACAAAATTTTGTAAATGGATATGGAGTATTAGTAATAACTTAATTTGTCTCTTGCTGCAATAATTAGTTCTGACCTTATGCATAATGTACGACTGTTCCACATTTCGATTGTTCATCTTTTTCCCTTGACCAATGCGCCGCGACAATTCTTATCTGATGAGTCTTCTCCATGATCCATTATTGTCTCAAACTAAGAACATCTCTAATACATAATAACTTATAAAAGTTTTTCACAATTCTTTTAGTCTTTAGAAAAAGCTTTTAGCGTTAAGGTGGAGGGTGCGATGAGAGACTTTACTCTACATCAGCTCCACGTCATCACTTAGCCTCTCACTTTTTCTTCAACTACTATTGCCCTTTATGTCTCTTTCCCCACTGTTTCCTAATTCTTTAGAGTAAATTGCAAAAACTATCACCGAGTTATGTCCAAATTTCAGACACAATTCTTACCTTTTCAAAAGTGCATGCGTCGTCCATGTGGATAACCTTCGGTGCGAATATCGTCCATGCCCCAAAGTGAAATGACAAAATTTCACCGAATGCAAGGGCATTTTAGTCATTCCACTTAGACGTAAAGAAGACATCCGCACTAATGGTTTCTCATAGAGACGACGAGTGCGCATACGATTTGGACATATAACAAGGACTGGTTTTCGCAATTTACTCACTCAATTCTTTATTTTTAAAAACACCCCCACCTACGAAACACACCCGCACAAAATGGTTTACGGGAGTATTATGCTGTAATAAGAAAATAATCCCCTTTCCCACAAGAGAGAGGCGTGGTGTTTGGTAGGGTACCGTAGGGGGAAATGAAGTCATTTCCGCATCCACAACATAGGAGCTTATAGTACGAGCTTTTCCCTATGTCAATCTTATGTTATTTTAATCTTTATCATTGAAGCTATGGATTGTAGGTGTCTTGGTGAATAAAATATACTCCTGGTAAAATGCCAAGACGTCAAAAACAAAGTCTTCAAGACGCATTGGAGTCTGGCGAGGACTGACAGACCTTCAAATCTTATCATATTTTTCTGCATCTATTATCCAGATCGATGGTTTCTGCTTTCATCACAGATCTATGAGCCCATTCATGATGAATTTGGGATTTAGATGTCAATAATATCAATCAGTGTCAACGTTAACGTAGTTCTTTTCTTTTATTAGATAGTCAGATGGTAAATGGTGATTCATTTTGCGAATACAATAGATATACTAATTCTGAATGACTTGGTCTTGAAGTAAATGTTCAAGATCCAATTGAGTTTTCTTAGATACAATATGCCAATATGGTTATGCGTATTGGTATAATTTACAACAAATTATCAACATAAAACGTGTAACACTAAAAAAAATTTATAAACTTGTAAAGTGAAGGTTGCGGACATCGGAACATCTGATAGCTGGAAGGAGTCCGGACATATATTTGCTGAGAAAACGAAGGTGCAGTTGGACTACTACTTTCATGACCTATCCATAAAACAAAAATTACAATTATAAAGGTTTAGTAAACCCTCAAGGTAGTGGATGATAACCACCTAAAGGTGGTTAGAGTGCAATATTTTATTCATGGTTTCACATCTTAAACATAGCATATAAGTGCTATGTTTAGCAATACAACACTTATACTATATAAGCGTTATATAAAAGTGATCATATAGTCAAAATCTGGAGATAATCATAACCTGACTTGGCCATCCTAAGTTGATGACTAAGTCAACACGATCTATCATCTTCAAATTGAACTAAAAAGGATTAATCCATCAACTTATCAGCAATATTGGACCCCGAAAGTTCCAATATTTGAAGTGATAGTCGATCCTTTCTGTGCTACATTTTTCTTTAGAAAGTTATGGATTTCAGAAAAAGGAAATACAAAATTCAACATAAGGAGCTGTTGTTTTAGACATTTGTAGTTTCATTGCATTTTGATACACTGTTTTTGCTTTATGTAAATTTTAGCCTTATAAGAGTGCACTTGCACCTGAGCGTATTTTTTGTTTATAGAGTCAAAACTATAAAGTGTAGATAATGATATTGTGGAGATTTTTGTGTCAGGTTGGTATCTCTTCTTTCTTAAAGCAGTCCAACGATAACAAAATCGTATGCCCATCACACAATCCCCACAAATCTCAAGATGGATTTTGGTGAGTTATTGACCAAAGCATACAATCTTTTTTGAACAGATTCTAATTTGATTTTGAGTTATGAGACGGAGTTTTTGATACCAAGCCCATGCATGTTTGATAATAGGCTACACAAAAGGATCAATTATTGATAAAGAAATTTGTGAATGCGAAGTTTCTAAAGTGAAACTGACTAACTGAGATTATGAGAATTGCTAGCAAAAAGTGCTATTCTTGAACCAGAAAACAATGTGTTTTCTAAGTTAAGGATCTGTGTAGTTAGATCCATAAAAAAGTACTATTATATCTATAAACAAACAAAATCAGATGCATATAACATGGAAAATCGTATCCATACCTGCGAGAAACGGAGTTGGTTGGGCGATACAACGACTGCGTGATGGGATTCAAATCGTAAACAGGGTTCTTTTGCTGCATAAAAATAATAATTATAAACAATTAGCTCTTGATTACCCAAAAACTAAGAATATATGGACTTCCTAAATAATTGAAACTGAAAACAGGGTCTTGAAATCAAAAACAGGGTAGTTAACGTAAAGTTTTCAACAATTACGAACTTCCAAATGGCAAGAATGCAACAAAATGACAACATGACAATTCAACTTAATATAATTCAATTTAATCCATTCAAAGGTCAGGATCCTGGAACATGGAGATTATCAACCGATATGTTAGAATATTGGAACTAAGTTACTAACCCCAAAGTTCCAGATTTATGTCAGCAAATGAAACATTATTCAGGGACGTTACTAGATGTGAGGGATTTGTGAATGTTAAACTACGTGTTTAACTTAAGTCCTTGTATACCAAAATGAATCCCCTTTAGAAAACTAATTTAAGGAATTTTATTGGGACAAATCTATATGACACATCTTTAGTAATGAAGTTTACCCTTGAACAGGGGACTAATAGATTCTTGATGATTAACTTGACCACAAAAACCTATAAGTAAGTTAAATTAAGGATGATGCTCAACAAAGTAGGTAAATAACAGAACAACGATAGTGATTAGGAAAACAAAGCAAAAGACAGCCAAAAGTGCTGAACCACGAACAAAGACAATTAAAAAGGTTGTTCCATAAAAAAGATAGCTAAACGTTTAGAACGTAACCTAGCATACAACATGTCAACAATTTAACATACACATGATAATTCAAAAAAGCTGATGAACGCACAATCTCATGAACGATTTATTAATTATAACCTAAAAAAACTTAGAACTGAACTTCCTAGGGGTGTAAACAGCCAAACTGCTACTGAGCTACTTGGGATCGGCTCGGTAAGAGCTCAAAATGAACCAAGCTTAAAAAATCCCAAGCTCGAGCCTTGTTTGGGGCTCATTTGATGAACAGTATATATAGTAGTATATGTATATGTCAACGAGCTTGAGCCTAATGTTTTTAAAAGGCCGATTATATAAACGAGTCGAGCTCGAGCCCAAGCACTTAGAATATGTCACAAGCCGAGCTCCTGCTAAAAACATAAGGCCCGAAACAAGCCAAGCTCAAAAACATAATGATATCAAATAAACCTATGAAATTATCTTCAAAAGTGATAGATCTATACATATGTGTGATCACAAAACGCAATAATATGTTGTTAACTGAACCCAAAAAAAATTAAAAAAAAAATGATAATAGTCAAACACAAGAGCTAAAGGCAATTCGCGGAATTAAAAAAAAAAAATGATAATAGTCTAATACAAGTTATCATTTCATAATCTTAAAACGAAGAATCATTATACCGAAAATATCAAGTGAAAGAGAAAAAACACTAACCTAGTTTAGTTAGATCATATATAATAACGAGAAGAAGAAGCAATTTATCTCTTTTGTGTGTGTGTGTTATTGTGTGTGTCTCTCTGGAGAGTAGGGTTGACCCTATTTATAGCGAGGGAGCACGAATACTGTTTAAAAAAAAAAAAAAAAAAAAAAGGTAAATTACTGCGTTAGTTCCAACTTCCAAGGTTTTTGCAAATTTCAATTTATTGTCTAAATTTTGACATAATTATTGTAGTGTTCATTAACGTTTAAAATGTTGTTCGCCGTTAGTCCAATTTTATAACGACGTTAAATCTCTCTCGTTATCTCATGTCACGTACATGAGAATAAGGTTGTCTTTTCACTATTTTATTCTTTTCCATCTTCATCTTCTAACTCTACTTTATTTTTTGGATTTTAAATTATTTTTAATAAATCTACTCTACAAATTATGCAAATCAACAAAGAACCTTTGTATCTATACCAACACCGTATCCACCTCATTTTTCATCAAATTTTCATCCACAACTTCAAATAATTAAATTAACCAATCAGAAAACAAAACACACTAAACAATAAGCACCACCCACAAAGCCACTTCGCGAGAAAATTGACAGGTGGTTTCCGCCAACCTCTTCACTCTTTTCTGAGCAAACCTCCTACATCCTCATATTTCCCTTTCCACAAACACATAGCTTATTTTATCGTGTTGAATACCCATTTTTTAAAACAGTTAAATGTCTTTAGGTTTCCCACCAAAAAATTCATGATTTCCCTTTCCTAACCACGATCTATAGGTTGAGATGTGGCGGCTTTTAGTGTCTCCAGCGGTGAATGTCATGATGGCAGCCATTATTTTCTACTTTTCACCTCAACTAGATTTCTTCATTTTTGTATTTTTTATCTCTTTTTCTGTAATAAATAAATAAATTGATATCAGAAGATCATACCCACAAAATTCGTTTAGGTTCTCTTGTATGCAAGATTTGAATTAGTTGATTAAAACAAATTTAAACGTGAATAATTAAAAAAGCTATGACATGATGAAGGTTATGGTGTTGGGGTGATGTGGAATGTGGGTTTTTGTAATTGTGGTGGTTCAAGACTTTAAGGGAATAAATTGATAGTGGTATAGTGGTGGTGTTCGGTACTTATTTAACTTCAATGGAAGAATTTTTTTACCTTTTTTATGGTTTTATTTGGTACAGTTTATTTGTGTTCTTCTATATTATATTGGCTTGATTTGGAAACTTTTATTTACTATTGTTATTGTACAAGAAAAAAAGATGTTGTGGTGGAAAAATAAGGTGGATGCGGTTTTAGTGATTGAATTATTTGATGTTGTGGATGGAAACTGGCAGAAAATAAGGTGGATATGGTGTCGGTGAGGATAAGTGGTGTGTCTCGCATATGAAAATAAATGGCAAAAAGTATTTAAAAAAATCAAAAATTTAGAACAAATCATAAGAAGAAGATGAAGATAACGTCGTTATGAAATTGGACTAGCGGCAAGCAACATTTCAAATGTTAGGAAAGACTACAGTAATTTTGTCAAAATCTAGACCATACATGAAATTTGCAAAAACTTGAGAGGCTAAACGTGTAATTTACTCAAAAAAAAATGAAGAAGCATTTTCATAGTGTATTAAACGTAAAACTCTATATGAGAAAAAATGTAAGATTACAAGTACATTAAAAAATGTAAGATTATACACACAATTACACATAGTATTACTTTTGAAACATGTTTAAAAGAATGTAAGATTACATAAGGCCCGAGAGATATTGCATACATGACTGCACTTGCATCCTACTTACTCATCTTTGTTGAATACGACTATTCGTCTACTTTTTCTCTTGGCTAATACGCGATTGGTACTCCGTAATACATCATTGTCTCATTTTTGTAAATCTTTGAGATCTCTAAAGTCTTTATTGTTAGGGAGATTTATTGTTATCAATCGTCAATAGGTAGGTTATAGTTTCAACCATGTTTCTTGTATTATGTTGTTAGTTTCAACTGTTATATGTCTCGCATTCTGCTGATTATTTGGTATGTTGATGTTACAAGGTTTGTTAACATTATATGCTTCTTTTCTTATGTTAGAAAGATAAATAGGGATACATTTTGCTAATCCTATATACATTTTGTTAATCCTATATATATTTTTGATTTGACACGTCATTCTATCATCTACTATCTATATAAAACAAGGTTTTTCTAAATAATCTCCCCCCAAAATACCTAAGATAATTACACCTGTATATTCATCTCATCTAACGGCCCAAATTCATTTCCCTCTTTCAATATTGTCTGGTCAACAAAAACATTAAAACACATTCATTCCCACTATTTCATTAGATCAAAACCCTCTCCAATTCGATTCCAAGGTATATGAAAAACGCAATCCCTTAATTTTAGTCAATCAATCAACATAGGTATAATGTGATTCCAAGGTATCCAATTTCAACTTCAATTTCAAAATTAAAAATTTCTAAACCCTAATATAATTTTTCCATTTTGCAGGGTGATGATCTTTGTCTTGAATGAAATAAGCAATACCTAAAACAATTTGTTATTTTCAGTTTTGTTGAAGAAGGTGAACGAAGAAGTTATTATTTGCACACAGGTTTGATATCGAATCATGATCATATATTGCGTGAATGATTATTGGATTAAATCTGAAATTATGGATTGAACTTTATAATGGGTTATATGCACATAATCTGTTTGATAAAATACCTCAATAAAACTTGGATTAATAAATGTGCTCTTAAGGTTTTTATGATCAAGTTAAATGGTATAATGTAGCCTTCAGTTCTTGGGGTTACTCCTTTTACATTTAAGTTGGATAACTATTTCATAGCCATGGGATATTGCAAGGATATGTGAACTTAACATGTTTACTTTGGTTGCAGTTATGGGTAAAGTTGAAGGGCAAGTGTTTTAACTGGGCAAGCTGAAGCTCGCTTCAGATGTACATGAAGACTGAAACGTAAGTTCCTAGATGATCTATTCACTAAAGAAATGAAGAACAAAATATGTTTTTGATCTAACGTTACACTTTATTTATTTATTCATAATCCTAGGAATTCGATAGCTGGGATACTAAACTAGCACCAGCAATGGCGATCTTCTCCTCCAAGGGACCGAACATTATAACCCCGGATATAATAAAAGTCGGTAACTTTTTTCATCTTTATTAATTTTAGTTTTTAGCAACTGAAACTAATAGGTTATGGCTGTATATTTGAATGTAGTCGGATATAACTGCACCAGGAGTTAACATTTTGGCAGCATGGTCACCTATAGCGACTGAAGATACTCCTGACATTAGTTTTTACAACATGAATTAGCTATTCTAAACACCAAAAATCGAAACTGGTATGTATCATGCTTTAAACTTAGCACCAGAAGCCTATAACGTGTTACTTAGGGGGTGTTTCAATTAGCTTATTTTTTGGGCGTATGAGCTTATTTAAAATTGAAAAGCTCATAAACTCATTTTTTTAGCTTATAAGCTCAACGTGATAAGCTGATAAGCCACAAAAGTGGGATTATGAGCTTTTTCATATTCAAATAATCCCATAGGCCTGTAAAATAAGCTAATCCAAACACCCATTTAGTATAATATAACATCCAATTCTGTTGACATTAATGTTTTCGATCTCAGAATTGAAATTTTGTATGGAGCTAATTTGCGACTTATTAATTCACAGATAGCATATCTCAAAACGGATTGTTCAAGGTAGGGATGCGAAAAGTTGTAAGCTTCCAAAACTGAATTATTATTGGTAAAACTTTCGGCTCATTTACTTATAAATTGGTCAATACGGGCTATACTTTATCTGTGACATTTCAAATGTGGAAATATAAAAGAATTGCTAAAAATGAAATGGGTCAAATGGCCAAATGGGTCAAATGATTGAAAGTCTGCAAAAGGATTTTGTTTTAAAGCATAAAACCTTCTAAATCCTTTTATACAAAAAACTGGTAATTCAATTTTTAATTGTATTGAAATTATAAAAACATATTGTCATCATATTATTTTGACTATCTATAATTTGACCAACTGTTTTATGTCAACGCAAACCAATATGTCCTGTACCAAATTTACCCATTTTGTACCTCTAATAAATTGGCTTCCGTATTGTGATATTTTTCTAAAAAAATTTCAAGGTTGAAGTTTGTCTCTTTTATAATCAGCAAAAAAAATTTAGGTTTTTGTCTCTTTTATGATCAAAAAATAAATAAATAAATAAATAAATGAATAAAGTTTGTCTCTTTTCTTAAAAAATTGGGTTTTTAACTCATCTTAGTTTTTGTAATTACTTGATAGTTTTATTTTAAATAATACTATTTGTTTTTAGTTATGGCATATAAAATGTCCCTATGAAGTTGCGCCAAAGTAATTAGTTGATGTCTTATAGATATTGTGGAGATTTTTGTGTCAGGTTGGTATCTCTTCTTTCTTAAAGCAGTCCAACGATAACAAAATCGTATGCCCATCACACAATCCCCACAAATCTCAAGATGGATTTTGATGAGTTATTGACCAAAGCATACAATCTTTTTTGGTCAGATTCTAATTTGGTTTTGAGTTATGAGACGGAGTTTTTGATACCAAGCCAATGCATGTTTGATAATAGGCTACACAAAAGGATCAATTAGTGATAAAGGAATTTGTGAATACGAAGTTTCTAAAGTGAAACTGAGATTATGAGAATTGCTAGCAAAAAGTGCTATTCTTGAACCAGAAAACAATGTGTTTTCTAAGTTAAGGATCTGTGTAGTTAGATCCATAAAAAAGTACTATTATATCTATAAACAGCAAAATCATATATAACATGGAAAATCGTATCTATACCTGCGATAAACGGAGTTGGTTAGGCGGTACAACGACTGAGCGACGGGATTCAAATCGAAAACCGGGTTCTTTTGCTGCCTACAATTATAATTATAAACAATTAGCTCTTGATTCAATCTCTTGATTACCCAAAAACTAAGAATACATGTACTTCCTAAATAATTGAAACTGAATGGAAATAATGCAACAAAATGACAACATGACTATTCAACTTAACATAATTTTGATTTAATCCATTCAAAGGTCAGATACCTGGAACATGCAGATTATCATCCAATATGTTAGAATACTGGAACTGAGTTACTAACCCCAAAGTTCCAGTTTTCTGTCAGTAAGTGAAACATTATTCAGGGACCGTTACTAAAGTAATTAAAAAGTTAGTTTTTTAAGTCAGTAAATGAAACATTATTCAGGGCAGAATATCAGGTTTTTATATTCTCTCAAGTTGTGCTGTGTCGGAAGTTGACAAACCTAGTGGAACCAATAACCTCCTGTAACCATTTACCCTCATTATGTTCTAAAAAGATACTAAACGTATGTCCAGTTTTGATTTGATGTACTCGTTTTATTTTTTTTCTCAATTTAAGGTATCTAAGTTTTTTGTGTTGCAAATGCAGTTTTACCCATAGTGTGTGGTCAGAAGCTCTTCGTTCACAAAAACTTTATCTGTGCCTCAATTGTTTATCTATGCCCTTCCTAATTTAGTCAAATAACTGTTAAAATCTAAGTTTTCGAATTACACACCACTTATTGAGCTTGAGTTTTAGTCTTTTAAAACCGTGATTAACCTTGGTGACGTTAACATTATTTGGGATCACTAGGTTAGATACTTTGTTTATATATAGTCTAAAATTATTGCAACCTGGTGTCCAAAAATCTTGTTGCTGGAGTTGGCTGGAAAAACAGATTGCCGGCAAAGTGGGTGACCTGTTGACAGCGTTCTTTTAACCTGGTAACCTCTAAATTGTCTAATATTGCAATGCAAAATCACCTTGATACCTTAAATTGAGAAAAAGAAAAAGAACAGTCCCTCAAATTGAAATTGAACAGAAATTTAGTACGGAGTACTTTTTTTATGCGATTTGCCCTATTACACGATTGTTAACAAGTTTCTCAACATGAACTATTTGGGGGAAAAGTATAGTTTTAGGAATCGCCATATATGATTTCTAAGTTTGTGACTAATACAAGGCCAACAAAAATCTGCTGAGTTTGTGGAATTGGACTAGCTACTGTACGACTAGAATCATAGTTGTTAAACCCATACGAGTCACGAGTCACTCATACAAGTCCAGTCAGATTGCACCTAAACAGAGGAGACTTGGTTGTCAACTCGTAAATACATTTGACTCGGAATCCAAACACGCGAGTTCCTGGCTGACTCGTACCAAGTCTACTCGACTCGTGACTCGGAGTCGACTAGTACTAGTCGAGTCAGATTGCACCTAGAAAGAGGGAGACTCGTTGTCAAATCCTAAATACACAGGATTCGGAGTCCGACACGCGAGTTTCTGGCGGACTCGTACCGAATCGACTCAACTCGTGACTCGGAGTCGACTGGTACGAGTCGAGTCTGATTGCACCTAAAAAAAGGAGACTCAGTTGTCAACTTGTGAATTCACTTGACACGGAGTCCGACATGCGAGGTCCCAGATGACTCGTACCGAGTCAACTTGACTCATGACTCGGAGTCGACTCACACAAGTCTTGTCAAATTGCACCTAAAAAGAGGAGACTCGGCTATCAACTCGTGAATACACTTGATCCAGAGTCCAACACGCGAGTTCCTGGCTGATACGTACCAAGTCAACTCGACTCGTGGCTCGGAGTTGACTGGTATGAATAGAGTCAGATTGCACCTAAAAAGAGGCGACTCAGTTGTCAACTCGTAAATACACTTGACTCAGAGTCCTACCGAAAGTTCCTGGCTGACTCGTATCGAGTCGATTTGATCACTCGTGAGTCGGAGTAGATTGCACCTAATGACCTAAAAAGAGGCGACTCGGAGGTCAACTCGTGAATACACTTGATCCAGAGTCCAACACGCGAGCACCTGGCTGACACGTACCGAGTCAACTCGACTCGTGACTCGGAGTCAACTGGTACGAGTCGAGTCAGATTGCACCTAAAAAGAGGAGACAAGGTTGTGAACTCGACTCCTGGCTGACTCGTACCGAGTCAACTCGACTCGTGACTCGGAGTCAACTGGTACGAGTCGAGTCAGATTGCACCTAAAAAGAGGAGACAAGGTTGTGAACTCGACTCCTGGCTGACTCGTACCGAGTCAACTCGTGACATGGAGTAGACTCGAGTCATACAAAAATCATAAGGATTTCGAGTCAAAAGCCTAGTAACAAATATTTCAATGATACCTAATAACATCTCAGCATACCTTAATGAATTTAAACTTCAAAAGTGATAGATCTAAACATATGTGATCACAAATATAGTTAATTACAACAGACAAAAGCATTTCGCGGATTTTGAAAAACGATAATAACAGTCTAGTACGTGTATATAAGTTTCATCATTTCATAAACTCAAAAGTCAAAACGCATAGTTTAATTATAACCAAGCAAAAATTCATGAATATATATATATAAAAAGTGTAACATGAAGTATTTGAGTGAAAGAGATAAAACACTGACCGGCGTTGAATAAGATGTTTGAAGAGGTTTTGAGCAACACTTTTGCTGTTTATCTGATGTCTGTTTGTTTTGTTTGTTCTTTTTTGGTATGAGTGTGTCTTTGGTGGCGCTGCTTTTATAGGACTCAAGTGATCGGTTATGCTTGAACAACTAAAAATAAAATAAAAAACAAAAGAACTGCCATTTTTGTCAATTTGTGGCCGATGACGGTCATGAGTGATTGGCAATCTCTCGGCATGTGCCAAAAATAAATAAATAAATAAATAAACTTGTAAAATGATATCGAAATTATCTGAAAATGATATAACAAAACAAAAGGATGTGTAAGATGTAACTAGTTATAATGCCCGCGCACGCGCGGGTTTTTTAAAATTTTTTTGAATAATAAATTTTTATTTATTAAGAAACTAATAATTTAACTTTTATTTTATTTGATTTATGATTTTTAATTGTAATTTTTTATAATTAAAGATAATCATTTAAATCTTATCTATATTTTTTGTATTTATCTTCTACTTGTATTATAATATATCAACAAAACGAATTTAAAAACTTATAAATTAAATAATAATTAGAATATTGCCTAATAAGGAAATATTCTTTTTTTTCAAAATGACAAAGTACCCACTAGGGATTTTGTTTTATTATATAAGAGATGTCTTTCCATCTCCAAATTCAAAACGGATAATAAGTTTAAGATGTAACAAAATAAGATAACAATCTATTGGTTGATCTTTATCCCTTAATTGTTTATTCCTTCTCATTCCTGGGTAGGCTACAATCTATTGGTTGATTTGTTATCGTGGGTCGGTTCTTTAATTGCTTCAATCACTGCTATTCATCCTTGTTAGTTTTGTCGCTTTTTGGTGCATCAATCAAATCTTTTACTTTTTGTTCTGTTTACGATTCATGTAAGGAGTTAGGCTTATGTCGATTAAACCCTAACTTTCGTTAGGGTTTTCTTTTATTTTCTGGTCGTTATTGTTATTAGTGGGTTTTAGGGATGGAAAAAGGGTTTTTGAAGGAAGGTTCGAATGGCATGAAGGGTAGTCGAATGGTTACGTTTGCTGATCAAGTGGAAGGTGTGTCTAATGAACAACATAAAGGGGATGTGGCAGATCATGTTATGTCGGATGCTGTTGCTAATCATGGTAATGATGATGGTAAGAATTCTAGTGAGGGTAGTTCACAAAATATGCCTAAGCTCTCTTATGCTTCGATGTTTAAAACTAAGAATGCTTTCAAATCAGTGAACATATGTGAGCTCCGTAATGAGGAGCGAGTGGAAGGGGCTCATGTCACAATTCCGTTAAAA
>LBNU01003990.1:0-14902 GCA_014162995.1 Artemisia annua | reverse complement strand
AAAAAAAAAACGTAATCAATATAAACCCTAGTGAGGAAGAAATATTATGGGAGACAAAAATAAAAAAACAATTCCACAAAAACACAAACATAATAAGGTCAGATGTACCTTTTGCCCACATCAATTTCATATAATCACTAGAGATCGACTGTCAATTTGTATATTAATAATTAGGGTTTGGGTTGGGGACCATTCGAATAAAGAAGTGTGTGTGGGGAAAGTGTGCTTTTTGATAACGTAAATGGGGGACCACAAAGTATATAAAATCGATTATCCAACGTGGATAATCAATATCACACGTGGAAATAAATAAAAAGACTCAAAAAGTAGAAAAATACCAGATATAACCGGCTACGCTTACAACAGGTCACGCAGACCACACAATGCCACGGATTTGAAAAGTTAGTGCTACAATCAAAAAAAAAAAGTACGACACATACAATGACAAAAAGTGGCAAGTATGATGCCTTTTTTTGTCAATATCCCATATATATATGAGAAAGAATATACTTGTTTGGATATGGTTGATTTTTAGTAGTGACTAAGTGGTGATTTGAATTAGAAAATTGATGATTTAAGATAAGAAATTTGAACTTTGGATTAATTTACATGCTAAATCAAGTTCATTGGTCACTGGTTCCGTTTACCCAATAAAATAGAGAAAGGTGTGTAATTTAGTCCAAACAACAATAATCCACAATGTACTTCTTAAATGTAGATATTTTAAAATCCGTTTAAGTTGATTTATTACTAAAAAGATTTTGACTTAAAAGATAATAAGTGTATAAAATCGTACGTGGTTCCACTTTTATATTTTAGTAAAAACAAATTTTATACCTTTTTAAAAACAATATTTTTAGATTATCGTTTAGATCAAAAGTCCCAACCTAAATTATAATCAATCTTCCTTTCCAATTCACTAAATAATCACTACATCAAATTAATCAACCAGCCACCAAACAAGTATATAAATAAAACTACTCTAACATACTAGATAAAACTACTAAGCATGGAAATTAACGAAAATATAAAGATTAATAAGAAAGCACCGCGATTGGATAAAGAACATTGATGACGGAACAACTACTAAACTAAAAACTCAATCTAAGCTCTATAATTAGCCCAAATACTCCAAAATAACCATAAATCTTTTTAATAACCCGTTAATCTTCAATTAATCTTACAAAGCTTGAATCTTTATGTTAATTTGAGGTGGATTATGAAAGAAAGTTTGCAACTTTATTTAACAAAAAGCTAAAAAAATTGATTTTTAAAATTATACAAACTCCAATTTTACTCTAAAAACTAATATAAGTTTGAAAGTTTATTACTAAAAGTGAGATTAAAAGATATTTAAGTAACCATTTATAATGAATTAGTAATAAAGAGATTTAAGATAACATATGTAGTACTTTTTGCATTAACAAGAAAATAAAAAAGAAATCTTAGACAAACTAAAAGCTGCAATTTATTAAGAATAATCTCGGACTAAAACTAGTACTGATTAAAAATTGACGAAAAGAAAAAATTAAAGTTGCAATAGTATTAAATGCTAATGATTGATAAAATAATTGACAAAAAGTGGAAAGAAATTGAAAATAATGATTGATTAGCTAAATATTCTCGAACAAAGAAATAAAACAGACGAAATGAAAAATAATAAAGTTGCAATCATAGATGGTAGTCCCTCTTGTGTCTCGCACAACACCTTTTATAACTTAAGAAAAACGACCGTTACTGTAGAAGATCTGATCGTTGCATTGCAAATGTGAAATGGCTATTGATGGTGTCATGTCAGATTGGAAATGAAGACATTGAGGGTGCGGTTGGTATCCCCAAATCGGTCGGAATGGAGGAATAAATATCATTTCGATTCAAAGTGTTTAGTATTCCCGTAATGACTATCAAAAGTAGAAATGATATACAACTTTATTCCATTCTTGATAGGCATCAAAAGGGTAGTATATGATTGTTTCATTCTCGGGCCCACCACTTCTCCTCACATAATTTATACTACATTTTTTATCTAATTATATCCTACCAAACAACATTTAGAGGGGAAGGTGTGGCTTCGTTGTAGCTCGCCAAGGCCACACTGGCACTTCCTCGTAGCTCGCCACCACACCGCCTGCTGCTGCTCGTTGCTCGCCAAGGACGAGCTCCTCACCTGCAGGGCGAGGCTTAGTGTGTACCTTTTTCTGACTCTTGTGTAAGTGAACATTGGTAAACGTTCTAAACGAGGATGTTCACCCGCGCCGGGGGCGCCTGTAAACGATTGTATTGCACGCAGTATCTTCATATCATAAGCTGTTACGGGAAGTTTGTGTTACAAAACAGGAATGAAATGTGTCAACTGATGATAATAATGAGATAAACATAACACACAAAAAAAAAGGAAAAAAACTTGGTTTCCATTAGTTTGCAAGTCAAATGAAAGCACTACTTTCCGAGCAACACTACACATGAAACTAACATCACTAACACGATAGCTATTATTCATCACACAACTGAAAAAAACAAAATTATCACGCCCAAAATCGTTCGAAATATACATAATCCAGAACAATAAAGCTTGCAACAACTATTTTTTATGTTGAATCATGTGATTTGCTTCTCTTGCGATGGCTCAAAGGTTCTTGCAGCTCTCTTTAGCACCTCATTTGTCTCGCTCGCCCAGTTGTGCAATGGTAATACTACCCCCTTCAAGAAAGGCTGTGACTGCAGAATCAAAAAAAAAAATGCCGGTTTTAAAATAGTGGGTAGCAAATAATAACCAACATAAACACGATATGATACTAACAAAGTCATTACATTATTGCGAAGGTTTTGTGGCAGAACACATTTAGAACTGTGCATATCTAATAATGTTTAAAGACTTCATAAATATTACAAATTGCATTTCACAAAGACCAATACTTTCCTGAACCTGTGTTACATGTATCATAGATGGGAATGGCATTAGATTTTTCTTATGAATCTGAAACTACTCGGCTACGCAAACAACATACTACAAAGATTTGCAGAGTGACATTATATATATGATATATCCATAGCAGGTTATCTGTAACCAAATGCACAACACTTTCATTTGCTACATTTGATCCAGGTGTGATGTCTGTAACTTAGTTACCAAATACAAATATATGAAAAGCAATTGTATATGCATATATGATTTCTTTTACAACAACTGATTTATGTAATGAACCCTATTTTTACCCCACAACTCAAATTAGTTATCTTGACCCATGTTACTGCCTCCACTAACCTATCCACTTAAAGGACTTGAAAAAAGGATATTCAAAGCTAAATTAAGACAACGAAAAAGAAACGTAAAAAAGTGGTGCAAAGAATGAAAGCTTACTTGACAAAGAGACACACGTGGTGATGCGCGGGATTGCGACCGCGCACTAGGGTTTTACCTCTCAAGGGATCTTGAGAAGCTTGCAATCCCCACCAGGCAGTGTACCTGACCGATGTAGTATAGTGAAGTGGCAAGTACCTGGGGATTGATCGTTCTCTCAGGGAATAGTGTCGTCAGGCTTGAAAAGCTACTCTAATTAGGTCTAAGGGTTGAGGGATGATTCTTTTTGTATTTTTTTATATTTTTTAGAAAGCAAGTAAAAATCTCGGGTTATAGAGGAGTGGGCGGAATTAGTTGCTAGTCAACTAACCCAATTAACTACTTATGCAAATAGAATAAAATAACAAGAAAATTAAATTGGTTGTGAAACTTATATTAGAGAAATATGTGTTTACTTAGATTTCCTTACCCCCTAGCTATCTTTTATATGTTAATTGGTTTGTTGTAATTACGTGGATGACGGGTTGTATTCCTTTAAACCATTCGTAGGGCCGTGTACGATCTTCCCTAACTCTATAAGCTCCTACTTCACTCCTATGTCGAGCCGACTAAAAGCTCCTAACATGAGATCATTAGAATTTGCTCATGCATTAAATACTATGAGCTCATTAGAATTTGCTCATGCATTAAATACAACCAAATAATCGTAGTACACATCCGATTCATGTTTCTTAAGGCGTTCAAGCAAGTTACCATATAGGAGGTTAGCCAGTTTTCTTAAGCCTAACATCGACTTCACCCACCTACAATAATCACAAGCAAACCAACAACATATAATCAATAGCTAGGTTTCATTAGATCTAAGCAAACACAATAAAGACCTAGCCTAGCATGTTAATTGAAAGACAAGCATAAGATATAATCACACAATACATAGACATATTGAATGATTTGAAAGAGACTTATCTTCAATTAAGCATCCAAGTTTCAAGGGTGGAAAACCCTTGAAATTACAGTAGAAAAACGAGCTAGGGTTTTGTTCCCAAAAGTTGCACACTAATGAATGAAAATTAGAAAACTATATATAAATTTTACATGGTGACGGCGTCAGCTTCTAGGGTCAAACGCCGTCATCTCGCCGCCAAAATAAAATTCGGATTGCTCAGATCCACTTTTGACGCCGTCCCCTTGTAATTTTCTCTGGGCCGTCTCCCTTTGTGACAAAACGTGACGACCTACATCTTGTAACACGTGACGGCTAATTCCTCTGGGGCGTCTAGTGTAAAAATCATCCTTCATGTTGTCAAAGCGTGACACCGTCACACGATAGAACGTGACGCCGTCAGGTACTGTTTTCAGCATAATTTGAGACTTTGTCGTTTTCATCACTTTTATGTTCCAAAAACGTCCAAAATGCTTCCTTTTCCAGAATTCCTCTTCAAAGTACCTAAAATGACAAAAGGAACGATTTAAGGCAATATTTGATCAAATAATTACGGATTAGGGATTAAATGACCCCCTAAACGCGTAACACTTTTCGCCTCATCACGTGGGCTGGTACAAACGGCAGACATGGTTTGCCTCACATCAAGTGGACCCCACCTTGTCTGATCAAAATAAGTTATCGAAAAAGCGCTTATTGACAGCAAATGCCTACCTTTTTTACTGGAACAGGTCTTTCCTCTCTCACTGCGCTTTTTCCTGCATAGAAATCATCGTGTGTTAAGTTAGCTTTACCTGAAGAAAAATGGATTCGAAGAATTTTATATAATCAGAGGCAACATAAGATGATCGTCCCTCATATCAGTTATCATACTAAAGATACACTTCATAATTTTATCCCCAAGGTTTACAGCAGTTGGATTGACGTAATTCATATTTTCGGACATTCTAAGATTTGCACTTCAAGAATTATTTTTAACCGGTGAAGTCAAATAACTTCACAAAAAGAGAACAACTATTTTATGAAAAAACTGTTTGCGCGTCAACCAAACCAACCGATTTCGACGCAGAATAAAAAAATAAAAATAAAATAAAACATTACGTAGCATATCTAACGTACCCATGTTGCCAACTGTAACTGCTTATGCTTCAACAAAATGAGATTGAACCATTGCAAATCTTGTGTACTGACTAGCCATTAGTTATTTGACACAAAAGAACATAATATGAAGTCAAAATCCAAGTTAATATGCCAAACAAATTTACCAAATTCCTACTATAAAAAAAAGGTTAACATAATCCCAAAAGTGTACCAAATTCCTACTCACCATGTTTTTTGCTTCCAACTCGTTCTAGTCCCAGGCAAGTTCAGCAGATACCTATGAATTGAAAGTTTCAACCATAAGCAAAAAAAATAAAAAAATAAAATGTAGATGACAAAATCAGTCAATGCAATCACAATGATATCTCCTAAGCAAAAAAAATCACAAACGGCTAAAAAAGTTACTGTCCTAACAACCTATAATCATCTACTCGTTATTAGTTAATAGATATCTGAATAAGGGGGTGTCTGTATTAGCTTATTTTTTCGTCTTATGGGCTTTATTGAAATTAGAAAACCTCATAAGGCACTTTTTTCGACTTACTTAACTCCATAAGCTTGACTTGATAAGCTGAGCAATATTCAGCTTACAACCTTTTCCAAGTAAGCCCAT
Source organism: Artemisia annua (assembly GCA_014162995.1). Lineage (NCBI taxonomy): Eukaryota > Viridiplantae > Streptophyta > Magnoliopsida > Asterales > Asteraceae > Artemisia > Artemisia annua. The sequence continues at coordinate 8,944 of LBNU01003990.1, read as the reverse complement.
AAGCTGGAAATATAAGCATCCAATCACCCTCTATGCAGTCAGGTTCAAAGAGGTGGTGCATTGTTTGTCTTCTCCAAAATGCAACTGCTATTCTAAAGATTCGATAAGCAACAGAAATATAAAATGGTTAATCACACCTGTTAGCTTTGCTTTCGCTTCATTTGTGAGCATGTAGACCAATCACTATTCTTTTCCTTCAACTTCTAAAAAAAAGTTATAACAGAAGCGTATTTCGCACCCACAATTGTTCTCTCCTTGATTAACATCTCATATTCTTGATTCATTTTCACAATCTCTTGTACACGGCGTGTGTGAAAGCTGCAAACCGATTTCTTCAATCCTCAGCGTCAAATAGAATCCACATCTGATGAGAAGGACTATGGCAAAGATTTGTTAAGCAGCTTCAAGTTTCCAAATCTGCAGTGCCACACCCATATTGCTTCTGGAACACGTTAACATTAGGCCAAAAAACCTGGAAAAAAATATCAATCACAACTCACACTGGGAAAAAATTTCATCAAACAACAATAAAATTTTAAAAGAATTAAAATCCTCATTACCCATAATAAAGAGCAATAAAAAACACGAAATTAAAATTAAAAAAAAACAAACAAAAAAAACAAAAAAACAAAAAAACACATCGGCCGATTCATTCTAACCCAACATATTTTACTAAACAACGCTAGCTAACCGGACCTGCGATTTTGGCACCGCTAGTTATAATCTCATTGTGTCAGTCATCTTGCGGCCCATCAACGGTATATATCTATGGATATCCTATTACGGCAAATCTATTCACATGTCTCGACCATTAAAAAAATTACCTCTTTTCACCCGTCACCAACACGTTACCTCGTTTGTGAGCTCCTCCATTTCCTCCTATGCCTTGTGGTTATCTAAATTTTCATAAATGGACTCGAGCATGTGAATTCAATCGTACCATCATAGGCTTATGAAAGAGGAGCATCACCAACCTGATTTATGAGCAAAATCTTATATAAAGTGCTTACGATTTCCTGGAATATAAAACTAACCACTGAACTTACACTTATTCTACTTCATCATAAACATGTGTAAGACAAACCCCCCAATAATTTATGAGCACGGCTTATTTTTCAACTTATTCAGTGGCGTATGAGCTTAATTTAGTCTGCTTATATGTGATAAGCCTACTTTTTAAAGATTCTTCGTCAGTTTATAAGTTCATTTTTCATTTTAAAGTACAAAAGTACAACAGAGCTTACCTTATTTTGGCCTATATTGTGCAAGTTCATTTCCCATACCAGGCCTTTGGTTTTCACTCCCAAATCGACTTTCCTGCATTTAGAAAAAAATCTTTAAAAGCCGTAGCCAAAAATCCCTATGAATCTGCAATTTTTCACTTGTGTCCATACCACTTATAGCAAATCCACACAACCCGGAATTGTAAATGCAAATAAAACTGACGTAACATTGTACAAACTAAACCACCTATAAAAAAAATTTAACCATTTCAGCATGTTCGTTTAGTGTGGTCTATAGTTACCTGACCAACTTGTGTTGCTGCTATCACCACTGAGTGCTTTCTAGAATGCTAATGCCGGCTAAAAAACTGTAATCCATGAGTCTTTCTTTTTCAAGATATTGGCAGTCCCTGTCCAGTTTCCGGCACCAAAGCCCTGATGAATATTAGCAGCAGCTGAGTTAGCAAAAGTTTCGCATACTAACTGTCGTGAGTTCCATTATCTGCTTTCCGACTAATCACCAACTAAATTTTTCCCAAAAAAATCTGCACATTCAAATTGTAAATTTGTCACTACATCATGGAAGTGGTCTGAAACCCGATCCTTATAAAGTGGCTATTTGGATATCACTAAAGCCAATTTCAAACCAAGCAAAGTGGTATTAATAGGTAATGTAAGTACCAAATATGATTAAACAATAATTATCGCTGATTTCGTGTAGCCCCCTAGCAAAAACATATTATATTGAAATGACATATAATAGGGTGAGAACCCTATTTTGACTCGCCATGTTTTTTGCTCCAACACAATGGTTTCAGTCCCAGCCAAGTTCAACAGATATGGTTCCAAAAGTTGAACTTTTCATTGTTTATATAAATATGGCACAACTCAATCCACCCATTGAAATGCAAATTCGTTAAAATTACTACTTCTGCAACGAACCATCGTGACTAAATTAACATATTTAAGGTGGATAGATATGCTTACAATGAGTTGCTGTGATGTGGTCCCTCGCTCAACTTCAACTGCTGGTGTGTCAGGTGGCAAACCTCGCTCAACTGCAACTTCTAGTATCTTTTGACTGATTTGAAAGAAATGGAAAAGCATTAATGCAACCTTAACAGAGTCGAAAAAATGAGGCTCAGATCTGCCTTTCCTTGGGCGGCTCGACACACCCGCCATGGCTGCACCCACGTAACATTCGTGGTGACCCCGCTAAGATTCGTGGTTAGCCCGCCACGTAACATTCGTGGTTACCTCTGCCTCACCCACGTGCACCGTAATCATCTCACTTAACACCGAAACGACCCGGGGCTCCATATAAGCACAGACACACAAAATGGCCAACTTGCCATGGCTGCAAATAAAATACACAACGTATGATCTTCACAGCATTTCAATAATTTAGGAACTAAAAAAAAGTTTATAAAAGCTACTAAAATTTATTATTTTGCAAAAAAAAAAAAACAAAAACAAAAACAATAACTTTGGTTTCTTCTTCTCCTTTGACTGAGATAAGTGACACCAAACTACACCTAAAGTGTGTATGTAAATCTCTAACAGAAACCAAAATTAATTATTAACATATAACTAATATCAATCAAATAAGCCATCTTTTACATAAAGAAATAAAACAAATCCATATGAAGCTAGTAAAAAAAACCACATAATTAACAGAGAACCTAAATTAAAACATAACCCTAATTTTACCTTAATCCCCCATGATCATAACTAAACACAAACATAAAAAATAAGTAATCCAGTACATACCTTTTTGATTCTCCCACATAAGTGTAATTGAAGGTAAATCGAGCATAAAGAAAAATAATCTTCCGGCAAAGAAAACCCCTAAAATCGAAACCCTAACTATTGCGTTTTGATTATATGATTTTAGTATAATCTTCCGGCAAAGAAAACCCCCAAAATCGAAACCCTAACTATTGCGTTCTGATTATATGATTTGACTGTGAGTATGTGTTTGTGTGTGATGTATGGGGAAGCTTCAGGAAGATGTTCGTATTTATATGTGTGTCTGTTATGAATTCTTTATTAGGCTTATTGTACATCCCCTCACAAAGTTACTATAGCAGAGAAGGAAATCGTACACCACGATAAATGTAATGTTTTATAATTTGAGCCGTTGTATTTTTTTTCTTTTTTTAAATACATAAATTACACACTATAAATATAAACATATTTTAATCAAATTCTACACACTTTTTCAAAACACTTACATCAAATTCTACACAACTTTTATTTGAAAACACTTATTACAAATCAAGAAACATGAGCGATTCGTCGTATTCTGGTGAAAATGATCTTGAAGAGATAGCTTAGCTCGAAATGATTATGCAAGAATATGAGCGCGAACAATCGTTGCTACAAGAAGAAGCCGAACTTTTACAACATCGTAGATACATCCCCAGTGAACGTGAAGTTGCTGAAGCACGTCTACTGGCCGACTATTTTGGTGACCAACCAAAATATACGGATGAATACTTTAGGCGTCGCTATCGTATGAGCCGTAAACTATTTTGTTGGGAATAATGCTAACAGTTACCATTGTTAAGCATGTGGAAGATACTGCTGAAGAATGCACTAGCAGTGGAAACACATTACCACTACTAGTACATATTATTACCACTGCTAATATGATAACTGTTATGTATTCGTGTATAGATAAGTATAGAATAGATCTTGTGTATATTCTATTTAGTTAGCTTTATACTTATCTTATAAAGGACTCCTTGTGCTATAAAAGGAGGTTCTAGGTTAAAGTTCTAGATACGTATCTTTGTGAAAGCTTCAAGGTGTAAACCCTAGTGATATTAAGATCACTCGTATTCAATATATTGAAGCTACAAGTTTGGTTAAACCTTTGTGTTCATTACATAACATTGTTCTCACTTATAATACAACTCATATACAATCTTCTAAGTACTACTAAGTAAATTCCGCGTGCTTGTTAGTATTATTCAAAGTATCACTCTAACACAAGGCGTGTGTTTAGATCCATCATATTTTTAGAAATAGTACAAGGTATTCAAACATATATTGAAACTCATCATCCTCTTCCTAAGAATTTTGATTTCTTTAGAGTCCGACCCGATGCTAGAGGTGTAATGGGTGTGTGATTATGAAATGCACATGCGCCCTAAGCCAATTGGCATACGGCATAGTAGCTGATGCATTAGATGAGTATTTACAAATAGGGGCACATTGTGCAAGCGATTGTATAGATAATTTTACTATGTGAATACTCCAATTGTATTCGAAGGAGTTTCTAAGAAAACCAGACGTGAATGACATTCACAACTTATACTACGCACATAACGTGGTTCATAAGATACCAGAAATGTTAGGAAGCATCGATTGTATGCACTAGGAATGGAAAAATCGTCCGAAAGAATGGCAAGGGCAATTTCACAGAGGTGATAAAAAGTATCCAACTATAATGCTTGAAGCCGTTGCGTCATATGATTTGTGGATTTGGCATGCATTTTTTGGTGTGGCAGGTGCGAATAACGATCTTACCGTTTTGAATAATTCTCCGTTATTCGACGACATGCTTGATGACATCGGCCACGTGGTTCCGTGTGAAGTAAACGGTGGTACATTTAATCATGGGTATTATCTAGGTGACGGAATTTACCCGGAGTAGTCATACTTTGTCAAATCATTTATGATTGCACATACCCCCAAGAATGCCATATGGAAAGTGAAACAAGAAAGTGCTCGAAAAGATATCGAAAGAGATTTTAGTGTCCTCCAAGGACGTTGGCATATTATTGCCCAACCGGCGCCCCAATTTACTGTGGGCAAGTTACGCAGAATCATGTACGCGTGCATCGTAATGCATAACATGATTTTGAAAGATAAAAAATTTGCGATATCTGAAATGAGTGAAATGTATATTTGTCTGCGAATAAATTTACAACGGTCATGGGTTGAGCGATGCGACGTGCAACGAATGCAACTCAAAGAACTACATGATAAACGCAAACACGCATCGCTTAAACGATGTCTCATCGAGCAGTTTGGCAACAACATCAATGAGAAAAATTTCAACAACAGCAACAAAAACAACAAAATAATTAGTTTCTTTATTTTATGTATTTCTTAAGTTGCGTATAGTTTCCTGATGGATCTAAACACACACCTTGTGTTAGAGATACTTTGAGTAATATTATTAAGCACGTGGAATTTACTTAGTAACACTTAGAAAGTTGTTTATGTGATGTATTGTGAGTGAGAACAGTAGTATGTAACACAAAGCTTCAATATTATTAATGATAATAATACGAGTGATCTTAGCTATCACTAGGGTTACACCTTGAAGCTCTCTAGAGTAATTCGTACCTTAGACAATGACCTAGGATCTCCTTTTATAGAGCAAGGAGTCCTTTACAAGATAAGTATTAAGCTATCTAAATAGAATATACACAAGATCTATTCTATACTTATCTATACACGAATACATCAGTTATCTAATAAGCAGTGGTAACTATATATACTAGCAGTGGTAATGAGTTTCCACTGCCAGTGCATTCTTCAGCAGTGTCTTCCACAAGCCTATCAGTGGTAACTGTTAGCTTTATTCCCAACAATCCTCCCCTAAACTTATGATTTCTCTGCAAATCAATAAGTTTCTTCAATCTTCATAATGTCTTAGGATTTGGGGAATTCTTCCAAACACTTCACTTTCTTCTTAATCCTTGAATAGCTCTTGAACACTGTTCTTGAATCCTTTTAATCAATGCTCTTACTTTCTCAGTATCTTCATGAACTCTTATTTGTGTTGACAACATTGAAGTAAGAGTTCCAGCTCTAAGTGGATATTCTTTCTCAGCAAACATAAAAGCATCCACTCCAGCTTTTGTAGAAACATGATGAACTTCACATGAGTCATAATAAGTCCATGTAGTTTCCATACCTCTAGCTTCAAACTTCCAAAAGTTGTCAGTCATATTTGGTTCATAGAGCCTTCTTAGATCAACCCATAACTGCATTTCTTTTACATCTTTCAGACTGCCAGCATCAAATCTTTCTTGAACCAATCTCCACAGTGCATTAAGATCATCTCTGTCACATGCTTTGATAAGTTCTTCAAACTGAATGAATGATGAAGTTTCACCTCCTAGCCTTGTAATTTTCCAACATGAAGCAAAGTTGCTAGCTGTGTAAACTTCCCAATCAATGATAGGATGTCTGACTTGCAGTGGGTCTGGATAGAAATCTTCTTCTTCTATCAATATCATATCAGTCAATTGTTCTTCAGTGAACTTTTCAGATTGAACTTTTGTTGCTTCAGCAAATCTTGTCTTCTTAACATTTTGAGGTTCACTATGCATGACTTTCCTTTTAGGTGCAGGAAATCTTCTTTCTTCTTCTTCTGAATTCATAGGAACAAAATCAAGATCTTGCCTTTTAACTCTGTAGTATGCACTTTCAATCTGATTAGGGGTCATTCCTTTGAACTTGCTCATCTTCCATCCACCAACATGACAACAGTAAGATTTCATGGTAGAAAGAATTTGTGCTTTAGTTGGTTGCCTTGGTTTCTTCTGCCCCTTTTTGACTGTACTGATTGCTTCTTGAAGTGCTTGTCTGTTCAACATTTCAATGAAGTCTTTTAACTGAGCTGTTCTTTGTGCTTCAGTTAAAGACTTATCTGCCACTAGGTCAATTGCCTTCTTCTTGATCACTGGATTCTGAGCAATCAAGAAATCATAATCCTCTTCAGTAAGGACACATGCAAATTCTGGAGTCTTCTCTCTCAGAATTGTAGGTTGGATAGTGGAAATTGGATTAACATCCAATGGAGCAGTGGTTTCCACCTTTTCCATTCTCTGAGCCATCATGAAGTCAGCAATTTCAATCTCATCCAATCTTTTCTTTCTTGCAGCTTCATCCTCTCTAAGTTTCCTTGCAATTTCAGCATCATGATCAATTTGAGCTTGAACACTCTTCTTCACCTTCTTAACTGGTGGTTCTTCACTTTGCATAATTTCTTTCCCTTTCTCCTTTCTTATCTTTTCAAGTTCTTCCTCAGCAGTGGAACCAGTTTGACTGTCAGTGGGAACTATTTGCTCTGCAGTGGAAATATGAACATCAGTGGGAATTGTTGTTGCAGCAGTGGAAAAGACTTGCTCTTGATCTTGTTCTTCTGTATTAGGCTGCTGTTGTTGAGAAACTTGTGGCTCTGCATTCTCATTCATTGGCTCAAATGCCAAGTCTTGAATACCAAAATCAGCATCTGATGAAAAAGGGGACCACTCTTGTCGTTTGACTTTTCCAAATTAGCCACTTGGTTGTGCTCATTTGCAAAGGTGATTGAAACCATGGTGTTCTTTTGAGAAAAACAGTTGTGTTAGTATCGAATTGAATGATAACTTAGCCAATTGAGAAAAGAATATATATATTGCTAGGGTTTGAAGTAATGCGCAAGAAAGATTATCTATGGAAAAGATTTATCTTAGAAAGATAAATTAAAATTAGGTAAGTAGATAATCTTAAATAAAATTTACCCTATTAATATGGAAAGCAGTTAGTTTTCTCAACGGCTAGTAAAATATTTTGTTACTGACACAACAGTTGTAACGGCTAGTTCAACAGTGGTAAAAATTACACTGTCAGTGGAAACTGTGAACTAGCAGTGGAAATTTTTTCACAAAAATTTTCAAGAGCAGTGGTAAAGATATGAAAATTTGACTGCTCTCTTTATAGTTTTTAGCAAACTACCAGCTATCAACGGATTTGACATGTCTTTACCATGAGCCGTTTGCTATGGACTAGCCAACTCTTAATCATAAAGAATATGGTGAGTTGATGACCATATAGGTTTTGGTAAACTATCAACCATAAACGGATTTGTTAAGTCTTTACTAGTAGCCGTTTGCTCTGGACTAGTTGATTCTTATGTGGGTTAGACATGGTGAATCAATAACCATTTGTTGTGTATCTCAGTTATACACCTTTTATGATCATCTCCCATTCTAAAACCCTGCAATGGTTAGTTTAAAATATAGAAAGTATATATCTAAACTTGGTACTAACCAAAGTTACTTATTAACCAAAAACCCCTGTTCACAAATATCTTCTAAAAGTCAACTCAATAATATCTTTATTTACTTTTCAATCTACCTAAATAGGTGAAAGTAAATATCTCAATTAATGAGACCTTTTAGATGACTTTTTCCTATATAAAGGGGCTCGGATCACCATTCATTTTATCAAAACACATTAACCTTTTCAAAAACCTAAAAATCACAATGAGCAAACTTCCAAACATAGTGTACATCTCCTCTGATTCTTCTGATTCAGAAGAATTTGTCATAGCTTCTGATTCATCCTCTGAAGGAACAGGGTGGTCAAGCTATTTTCCACCTTGTGCTTCAGCCTCTTCATCAAGAAAGCCACCAAAGAAGACAACTGCTAAGTCTGTTGCTCAACCTTCTTCTACACCAGCACCACCATCAGTACCTGCTCGAGCACCATCTTTGGAGTTCTACTCCAGTTCATTTGATGATTCAGATGATGAGACTTATTCCTTGGCAAAGGAGTTGCCAAGAGCATTGAATAAGGCTTTGGGAGCAGCTCTGGCCAATATGAAGCAGATTTCCATTCCTGAGATGCCTGCTAGACTACCAAGACCTCCACCACAAGTTCTTGGGCTTGCTTGTCCAAGAATGCAGTCAACTTTTGAGAACAAAAGGAAGAGT
>LBNU01003988.1:85324-97348 GCA_014162995.1 Artemisia annua | reverse complement strand
AACTTTTTATTTTTAGTTTTTTTTTTGGGTTATGAACTCATAATCTCTAACTCTTATCTTAAGAATAAGGCATAGGCTCAAGCAAGCAACCTCATAAGCCGACAAAGATAAGCTTATGAGCGTTCCGAAAATTTTAAAAATCAAAAACTTTTTTCAGATATGTTAACCCCAAATTAAAGTATACCAACTAAACCCTACCCAAAATGAACATAAACCCAAATTTCAAAATACTCAATTCATAGTAACGGTAACACAATTAAATCGTGATCTTGATTTACAATAAGAATGAAAAGTTTAACGGAATTAGGAAACCATACCCACATAACCAAACTAAACAGTTAAAAAACTATGAAGTAGCATCTACAGTACTCAAAAAAAATGCAGAAATTCAACCATCTCAATCTTCAAAAAAACCAAAGCTTTTAATTAAAAAATCAATGAAAGAAGGAAAAAAAAACTTACTTTTTGTAATCAATGTCATCATCACAATGATTTGAGGTTCCTCGCCGGAAAACAAGGCAGGTGGTTTTGGGAGGAGCGGATCTTGATTCTGGATTCATTAAGATTAATAAATAAGCAGCCTGTTCACTGATTTGTTAACATGGATCTGATAATTATTACCTCCAAAAGCAAACTCGTGTATGTGTGTGTACTGGAAGTGTGTTCTGGAAGACTCCAGTGAATCGTATAGGTATAAAAAAAATTAGCCGGACTGGACTGGAAGGGAATGGGCCACGTAGAAAGGCTAAGAAGTTGGGCTTTAATTTTGGCGGGAAACATGATGGGCAAAACGGTGTCGTTCTTGACGGGAATTATATAAACTTATAATGTTATGGCCATTTATGATACGAAGACATTTTTACGGACATATCAAAATGTGTGTAATTCTATGTATTTAGACAGTGTCTGCGATCTTGGATAATCTATATAAGAAAGAATATTTTAAAAGTATTTGAAGCATTTTGAAGCGGTTAGCATTTATCATTTAGCTTTTGTGATAAAAAGTTCGTTTGACAACAAGCGATACAAATTTTAAAATTTTAATGCTACTTTTACATTATTTTACACATAATATAAACTACAATTGTCTTAACATACATTCTTATAAAACAAACGGCTACAGCTACTATTTACTGCTAACTGTTAATAATACTTAAATATAACTTTATTTTTATTTAAAATTAACTTTTTTATAAAGATAAACCTTTCAGTCTATCAGGAACTATTGGGCCAAATATGTCATAGAGTGAGTCATGTCTAGTAGAATGGTAACTAGATGGACTAAATTGCAATTTTCATTAGAACTGGAGGTCTATCTTGTTATTTATGTTTTTATTCGAAAATCGAGTGTAAGACCAGACACGGAAAGAAAATTTAATCTGCAGGTGTTTATGGACGCATTCAAAAAACGATTATGACAAGTGTGTATTCAAAAAACGTTTATTTTTATTCAAAAAACGATTATGACTTCTAGTAATCAGGTTTATACGGGTTCTTTTTTCTAAATTTTCCTCTTAGTTTTTCTAACTTGTTCCTTAGGGGCACAAGTTAAGCACACCAAAAGTACACAATGTCCCACGAAAAAATACACGAGGATTCATATAAAAGTATAGACATGTGTACTTTTATTTGGGTCCATAAGTACTTTTGATGTACTTTTGACGTACTTAATTTGTGCCCTTAAAGCACAAGTTAGAAAAACTCAATTTAAAATGCATGATTAAAATTCTTTCCAATCTTTTTTATTTTAATTATACTTTTACCTTAATCACTTCCCTATGTAGCAAACAAATGTATGCAAATATAGTGGACCCGGTCCATTGTTGGGTCGAAATGGAACTGTTTATGATGGAGGAGGCGGATAACATTTGACGTGTTCAAACCACATGGAAGTATGGAACTACGAAACCGGCCAAAAATTATTATTTTATTAGAGGAGCTAAAACAATGCTGTAATACTTAGAAAATAGGCAAGTAGCCGATTGATACCTTTTCCATTTTGAAAATCTACAATGTTTAACTTAATTTCATGACTAAATTGCTTCTTGCCAAGATAAAACTTGTAATGGTTGTGAAACATGAAGGAACAAGTGAAAGTTGAATTTGAGTAATTTATTTTGTGAAACATGAAGGAACAACTTGTAATGGTTGTGAAACATGAAGGAACAAGTGAAAGTTGAATTTGAGTAATTTACATGAAGGATCAATTGTATATTGAACCGGCCTAAAATACTTTGTTAGTTTAAAAGATTAAATATAATAACACCAAATTGACAAGGTAGAATCATCTAAACAAGCTGTAAGCATTTTACATCTATTTTTCTTAAATTTTTTAAAGATTTTCAATGGTAGATTTTAAGTTACAGTTTTAAAGCTATATTTACAATTATTTAATGAATCAATACATGTATACAACACTTATAACTAATGTTATTTTCAGAGTAAATTACACCGTTGGTCCTCAAACCTGACCAAATTCGCGCATTTGGTCCTAAACTCTCAAAAATCGCAAGTTTAGTCCCAAACTTTTTCAACAATTAGGCATTTGGTCATATTTTGGTAATGCTCGTTACTTTTCTTGTTAAAGGCAAGGACCATTTCGTCTTTTCGGCCTTTCTTGTCCAAACATCCTGTGAACTTTCAAATTATAGAATTTTAAAATCCAATCACCTCTCTTCTTCAATCTCTCACCCACCACAACCACCCTCTTTTCACCACCGCTCCTATCAGGCCATCACCACCACCACCACCGTCGCTGTCACTGTTATTCAAACAATAATCATTTGTGTAATGACTCATATGGACATTTGTGTATATTATTGAAACGATAATAGTGATGTTAAATAACAATAGTATGTAATTTACTTCTAAAATTAACACTATCACCACCAACACTATCAACACCTCAATCACCTCCACCACAATCATCATTTTGTCATCACTACTGTCATCATCATCCCGTTACCACAATTCATCACCAAACATACTAAACCNTACTTTTACCTTAATCACTTCCCTATGTAGCAAACAAATGTATGCAAATATAGTGGACCCGGTCCATTGTTGGGTCGAAATGGAACTGTTTATGATGGAGGAGGCGGATAACATTTGACGTGTTCAAACCACATGGAAGTATGGAACTACGAAACCGGCCAAAAATTATTATTTTATTAGAGGAGCTAAAACAATGCTGTAATACTTAGAAAATAGGCAAGTAGCCGATTGATACCTTTTCCATTTTGAAAATCTACAATGTTTAACTTAATTTCATGACTAAATTGCTTCTTGCCAAGATAAAACTTGTAATGGTTGTGAAACATGAAGGAACAAGTGAAAGTTGAATTTGAGTAATTTATTTTGTGAAACATGAAGGAACAACTTGTAATGGTTGTGAAACATGAAGGAACAAGTGAAAGTTGAATTTGAGTAATTTACATGAAGGATCAATTGTATATTGAACCGGCCTAAAATACTTTGTTAGTTTAAAAGATTAAATATAATAACACCAAATTGACAAGGTAGAATCATCTAAACAAGCTGTAAGCATTTTACATCTATTTTTCTTAAATTTTTTAAAGATTTTCAATGGTAGATTTTAAGTTACAGTTTTAAAGCTATATTTACAATTATTTAATGAATCAATACATGTATACAACACTTATAACTAATGTTATTTTCAGAGTAAATTACACCGTTGGTCCTCAAACCTGACCAAATTCGCGCATTTGGTCCTAAACTCTCAAAAATCGCAAGTTTAGTCCCAAACTTTTTCAACAATTAGGCATTTGGTCATATTTTGGTAATGCTCGTTACTTTTCTTGTTAAAGGCAAGGACCATTTCGTCTTTTCGGCCTTTCTTGTCCAAACATCCTGTGAACTTTCAAATTATAGAATTTTAAAATCCAATCACCTCTCTTCTTCAATCTCTCACCCACCACAACCACCCTCTTTTCACCACCGCTCCTATCAGGCCATCACCACCACCACCACCGTCGCTGTCACTGTTATTCAAACAATAATCATTTGTGTAATGACTCATATGGACATTTGTGTATATTATTGAAACGATAATAGTGATGTTAAATAACAATAGTATGTAATTTACTTCTAAAATTAACACTATCACCACCAACACTATCAACACCTCAATCACCTCCACCACAATCATCATTTTGTCATCACTACTGTCATCATCATCCCGTTACCACAATTCATCACCAAACATACTAAACCCATTCCACAATTCATCACCAAGCACACAAACTCAAAACACTCTAATTATAAATAATTTTAATTACATTATTTATCAAAGAATTCCAACTACAAAACTTATAAAAAAGTAGACCAACAATATGCCTAAACACAAAACAAATTAAAACGAAATTTGCCAAACAAAAAAAAAGTACAAACAAATTTATACATATAATAATAATAATATGGAGTAATAATAATAATAATAATAATAATAATAATAATAATAATAATAATAATAATAATAATAATCTACATGAAAACTACACAATCTTTACAACATAATCTGCGTAAGTTTTATATAACAAAATTTACACAAGCTTACATTAAAATGCTAAAAAAAAGTTATAAAAAAATCAAATCTCAACGGCGACGGCGGCAACAATTATTCCCAGCGTGACAACGGCGACGACGGTGGCGGCAAATGGCGTTTGTGACAAAAAAAAAAGGCTAAAAATGTTATAAAAACTCAGATCTACAAATAAAATCTACAGATCTATACATTGAAACCTTCAAAACTTAATTAATATACAGAGATCTATTTAAAAACTCAGAAATACCTCAAAACTTGATAAACCTTTTTGGTGGTCGTTGGTCTTGGAGGATGGTCTCGGTGGTCGTGATTCTATGGTGGTTGGACTTTCGGTGGAGGTATGTGTTTCGGTGATGGTTTAGTTTCGTAGTGATGGTGTTTCTACAGTGGTAAGGTTTGGTGGTGGAGTGGTTTCGTGGTGGTGGTGTTTATTTGGTGGTGGTGTTGTGTGTATGTGTATGTGTGTGTGTGTGTGTGTGTATGTGTATGTGTATGTGTTTGAGATGAGGTGTGTGAAAGAAATGAGAGTGTGTTTGTGAGTTGTGAGTTGTGAGATGAGAGTGATGTGTGTGTGTGTGCGCGCCCGCGTGTGTGTGTGTGTGTGTGTGTGTGTGTGTGTGTGTGTGTTTTGTGAGATTAGAGTGTTTTGTGTATATGTTTGTTTTGAGGTGCAAGAATAAAGTGGAAGTAAATGGGATGAGAGAACAGGTGTTTGTGGGTTCTTCATATGACTAGGCTTAAAAAATGAAAAAGGAGATAAATGATTTGNAGAGATTAAATACCAACCATATCATAAAAATAAAACTAATATACATATGGTACAACTCACGCAAGTACTAGTCTGTTACAAAATCTTACCTATGCTACTACAAGTACCTTTCACGAGTATCACATCTTTGTAACATTCTCTAGTTACGTTATCACACTACAAAAAAAAATAGTTCATTCTCCACACTTTATTTTCTACACTTTTTAAAAGTTGGAAAATTTTAATTATTTATTAACATGATGTGTAAAAATGGTTACATTAATAAGTGCGAAAAAAATTGAAATAGATTTCACACTTATATTGTATCCAAAAGGTTCACACTTTAAGTGTGAAGAATTATAGGTTTCTCCAACTCCCTAAATAGGGCTGAGCATCGGGTCGGAACCGACCCCGAACCGAAAAAACGAGGACCGACATTCATGAAAACCGAAACCGAAACGAACCGACGGGCCCGTCGGGTTGGTTCGGTTTTCGTTCGGTTCGGTTCGGTTCCGTCGGTATAAGTGTATTTTGGTAGTTTTGTCGGTTTTGGGCGAACCGAAAACCGACCTGAAACCGAAATAATATAAAACTGAAACCGAAACCGAACCGACGGGCCGTCCGGTCCGGTTCGGTTTTTGTCGGTTCGTCGGTTCGTCGGTCCGGTTCGTTTTGACCCTGCGGTGCTCAGCCTACTCTAAGTATGAAGGGTATTTGTAACACCCTATTTAAACCACCATAAAATCTCACACTAATCATTCCCACTAAATACCTATATCAGGGTATCACAGGTAAAATTTTGGCTTTAATATGCTTTTCATAACTTGCATGACTCACTAGACCTGCTCACCGTATCTACAAAGCCAAATATTCTACATTCACATCATATAAATCCTGTTAATATCAAGCCTAAGGTCCAACACTACATAATAAGTATCTAATCAATCTAACACACTATATCTATCACGAACACCACAATAAACCCTAATGCCCTAATCAAGCCTATGTGTTTAAGGTTGATGAGTGCTCAAACACGTCATCATTAATTTTTGGTAAAATCTGAACTGCAAAACATACAAAAACACTCAGAAATGCATCAAAAGACTGAAAATATTTCAAAATTGTGTTTTATATGTTTTAGATGCAAAATGAGTAAAAACGAATGAAAAACGAGCAAAGTTTGCAGAATTGGCAGTTTCAGTCCCCCAACTTTCAAAGATTGTCAAAATTAGTCCCTGGTCAAATTATTTCAAAGAAAAGTCAACTTAAGTCCTTGGAAATTCAAAAATGTTCAATATTGATCCTTGGATAAAAGTTTTCACAAAATGGCAAAACAAGCCCCTCAACTTTACAAACTTGGCAGTTTTGGCCCCTGGAGGTGTAAAATGGGAAATTTATCATTTGAGGTCCTTGGATTATTGAAGGTTGACATATTTCACCCTTGGACTAACTTTGGAACAGTGGCAAATCGGTCCCTCCAAATTTCAGTTTTACATAATTGGTCCTTGTGTTTTGCTAACAACCAAATGAACCCTTTATTACACTAACCCAAAAACCAAATAAAACCCAAAACCCATCTTTGTTTAACCCAGCCCAGCCCAATAAACAAATAAACTCACCCCCTGGTTTTATAACTCCAGTCAACCAGTCAAACTCCCATCTTTCCTCCCCCACCACGTTCCTTCTCTGCACCAGGTACACCATCACCATACCTCCACCTCACTAACACCATGCTATGTTTCCCTTAGCCTCCACTAAAACCAAGAAACAATAAATGCTACCTCCTCTATAACAAGTTACTGCCAAATTGCCTTATCCAAGTTTCCCGCCAAAAATCCATTCAATGGCCAGGATCAAATTTACTAATCCAATGGTTCATATTTATGATGGGAAAGGTTCAGAGAGAGAAAAGAACTCCATTCACTTATAAAAGAGAAGAAAGAAGCAGCAGAGTGAGGAGAGTAGGAGTAGTTTAGTTTTAGCCTTAGTGTAATTTTTTTATGCTCATTGTTCTTTAAAATTTCAGTAGTGTACTCTTTTATTTAAGTTGAATCAAATTTCAGTTTCCTTTTAATTATTGTCAAGTTTTTAAAGGTTGCATCTTTATTGCTTTATTTTCAAGTTTTCATCTTTAGGCTCATTTTATTGTTCCTATAAGCTCATACAAGCTCATATAGCTTGTGGTGAGCTTTTACTTTTATTAAATTTGTTTTCTTAATCAATTACTTAAGGCTTTCATTAAAAAAAAAAAAAAAAGAAACTTACTGTAGCTCAGCTTATTACCCTACTCACCATCTGCTTATTTTTGTCTATTCATGGTTATTTATAACATTCCTTGCTAGTTATGCTCAGTTTGTAGCTTCTCCTGTTCTTGTTTAGAAATTAACTCAATACTGCCCCATTTTAGTTTTTCTTTGCTTGCTTATTAGAGATACTTGATCTGTGTTTTATTGTGCTTATGAAGTGATTTTAAACATGGCCAAAGTTCTGTGATAACAAAGTGTTGCTTAAAATTAGTCCTAGTAGTCCTAAAATCCAATAACTGTACTTATAGGGGTGTTTGGCACAAATAGTTTTTTGACCCAAAGCTGTTTTATACCCATGTTCCGAGTTCTAATCAGCTTCAGTTAATAGTATTTAGTTGTTTTAAATCAAATTTGGTCATTTTCCAATAGCTTTTAAGTACTTTAGCGTGTTTTTCAAAAAATTTGCTTTTAACTATTTTTTTTTGAATTAGTTTGATTGAATTCCAGTTTAAGGCTCTCTTGTTGTTATTTTTGCTTTCATTAGTTCCTAATAGGTTAGTATAAGTGGTCTAGGATCTGGTCTTTGACTTTTGTAGGTCAAAAAGCACTTTTTAACCCACTTTCACCCATTGTTTTGCTGTCAAAAAGTCCTCCCAACAGCCAGAAGTTTTTGATTTTTAATTTCTTTAATTTTAGGTATTTTGCTCTAAAAATTGGTATGTGGCTTATTTGGTAGCTTATCTAGTTGAAGATATTTTTAGATTATTTTTCTGAATTTTTTTTCTCAGCTTTTTACAGGTCCAAAGTAGCCTATTTCGTGTTTTTTTCTGCAGCCCCTTAGATAACTTTTGCTTAATGTATGCTTTTTAGCTTATGTTAAGCGCTTATTGCTGTCCCTTTTAGCTATTTAGGATTCCCCCTAGATGCCTTTTGCCGTATCTCCCCATTAGGACAGCTTCTTGTAGCTTATTGTAGCTTTTGAGATTTCCATTTGTGCCTTAGCTAAGTTTCTTTATAAACTGTTGAAAATTTGCCCTTTAATCTCCTTAAATACTTAGATTTACAAATTGTTGTAGTTAAGAAATTTGTTTATCAGCATGTTTTTAGTAAGTATGTAAAAAAAAAAAAAAAAATTCTGAAAAAAAAAATAATAATAGCAGGTCACAGGGCTCGAACCTGTGACCTCTTGTATTCCATTACACAAACACAGCAACCCTTCCATTAACCATCTGTGCTAATTGATCTCTTTGTAAAGTCTTTCTTTTATTATTTATTTAATGTAGTTTAACTTTACTTGCTTATTTAATTTCAGCTTTCCGTATTGCTTATTCTTGCTTATTTAGAACTGCTTATGCCCCCTTTTTTATTTTTCCTAGCTTAAGTATAGTGTATTAAACTTTCCCAAAAAGTTTTCATATTTTTCCAAAATAGTTTAGTATTTTTAATAATTAAATTTAGTTATTAATTAGTAATTAATTAATAACAATTAAATAAAAAGTCAAAAAAAAATCTTTTTCTTAAATTTTATTTTATTATTAGGATTGTAAAAAAAAAAAATTTTCATATCCGTAGGGTTTTTATTGCTCTCGTTTCACTTTTTATTTTGTACGTTTACGTTTATTTTAACTTAAACGTACGTTTTTTTAAATACGTTTTAGGATTATTTGGTTTTACGTTATTGTTGATATTGCTTATCTTAGTCATTTTCATTTATATTTCCTCAGTTTTATCACTCATATCCTTTTCCTGTTCAATTTCACCCGATCACAGATTCGTTTAAATACCATTCACACCTCGCTGGGACATAACGACCCGGGGATATTTCTATACTCCTTTGGATCATTGCATTGAGCCCTAAATGGCTTGACTTTTGTTGACCAGATACTTGGTTGACTTTAGTTGACCGTTTCTGGGCCAATTCAAATTGCGCCGCTGCCGGGGGTTGTGCCGTATTCCTAAACGGTTTGCAATTAGTGATCGTTGGATATTCACTTCATTGTATATTTACCATCATTGTTCATATTTTCGTTTATTTCCATTAAACAAACCCGTTCCCTGAAAACATTTTAAAATTAGTTTTCGAACGAAACCCAAAAACCCAAAAAGATTTTCCTTTCTAGTGTTTTTTATAAAATTGTTTCTTCTTGTCCTCTCAATAGTTTGATTCTTTATCCCTTACTCTCCTTTAGCCCATTTTGATCTTTCTAATGTCCTGCAACATCCACACGCCTCTTGATTGTCAATGGTGTGGTAGTCCTATAATGGTGGTAATTGCCCAGTTGTGGCATGGTATGAGTCAGGAAATGGGTCTGTCTACAACCAGAATCCCTATTCCTACCATGACCGACTGACTTTATTCCATCAGCTACCACACTATGAGAGCTGCAGGGCAGTTTTACTGTTGTGAGTACTGTGGGTGGTTCACCCACCCCTACAGTTCTGATTGTCCATCAGGAAACACGCTTGTCTATGAGCAGGTTTCCTGATTACAATTATGACTAGCAGGCCATACGACTCACAGCCACCATCAGTTCAAGCTGTTGTGACTACTGTGGAGGTCCACACTTTCAGGCCTCTGATTGTAGCAAGAATCATTTCTTGTAACAATTACGACTCTTCAGTATCATGACCAACCTTCCACAGTACGCAATTGAATCAGGCACTGCCAATTCCTCCAAAATCTTCTCATTGACTTCTGGATTTAGTGAAAGATTTAAAAAGGAATTAAACATTCCCAAGATAATCCAAATCCATGGAGGAATTGTTAGCTGAAGAGCAGGCTGCTAAAAAATAAATTCCCCCAAGATTCCTGTTGAAAATTCTATTAGGGAATCCATTGCAAAGAAAAAGCAGCCAGATCTAGCTCTCGATTCCGTTTCATTCCTGATGACAGTGATGATGAAGATACCCTTGATATTCTTCAATTTTATAAAAATTCATCAGATTCATCAGTTGAGATACCATCAGTTGAGATTCCATCTCAATCTGCTGTTATCACACCCGAGGTTGACACTCACTCTCTAAACATGGGGGACGAGCATCTTGACACTGTTCCTGAAAAGGAATCGGATGAACTCGTAAAGTCTAGTGTTGAGAACCTTGTCCCAATCCCAAGAGAGTCACAGAGAATTCTTGATCATGTGTGTGATATCCCTCCTCCTCTTATCTTCCCAACTGATCATGTTGAGATGTTCTCCGATTCTACTGATAACGATTCGTTATCTTGTGGAGACATCGTTTATATGGAAGAATTACCTTCTGAGCTAGTCAGCTTAGAAGAAGAGAATGATGAAGAAACTGACACTAAAATCAAAGATGAAGCCCTTCGTGCAACATTATTGAATGTCAGTCTTCTCATTTCTAAAATCGAGGCTTTCAAAGAGAAACCCATTTCATCTCCTATCCCCATTAAGGATAGTGACATTTTCTCCGATGACTATATTCCAGAATTTGAAGCCTTCACTTTTGATCATATGGGAGAGAAGATTAGTGGCAGTACCACTTCTCATTCTCAAATTTCTCTCCCCGTATATGATTCATTCACCTTTGAGGAGTTCTCTGATGAACTTACTCATATCATACATCCACCGGAGTATGATAACTTCTACTTTGATCTAGACACACTCGGGATATGTCTTGATCAAACGAGCTTAAAAGATGAGATTCATGATATTATGAATTCTCCTGTGGGTAATGATGAGTTAGTCAAGATTTATATCATGACTTTCTTCATTTTCTTCACCTATCCCGTGGCTTCTCCTGTTCTTCACTCCTTCGGGAATGAAGACATTATCTTTGACCCCGGCATTTCCAATTACCATTATCTTGAGCCGGGAATACATCTCATCGGAGTGGAACTTTCACGTGCTTCAAATGTTTTTCCAAACATCTTGAATGAAAGTCCGATGGAGATTATCTTTTCCACATGATACTTCCCCACGAACAAATGAATTCGGGGTCGAGTCAAGCTAGCGACTCGGTAAACAAAAACAGTAGCATGCATATGGGGTTTTCACCCTAAGTGTGGGGGTGTTACCCCTGCTGTTGTATATATCATCAAAAAAAAAAATAAAATAAAATATGTTAGGAACACGTTTCACGTTATGAAAAGTGTCGGTCATTATATTTATAATAGGTTGCTTATTAGACTTATTATGTTTACATTTTATCTCTTATGTTTAGTAAGTTTATGATGTAATGTCACATTGTATGGAAGTCCAAGGGCCAAGTATGTAATAGTGCTAGAATGACATGAATACCCTTGGACTCTCCTATATATACTACATGTAAGCCTTGGTTAAGGCTTGTTGGTTCTCATTTGAATATCAAGTTTATCATATCAATATTAAGAGTTCCTTCCATAGTTCTTGTCTCTTATTCTTCTTCTTTCTTGGTTAATGATTATATGATTGTTATGTTACAACATGGTGACCTAACAAGTGGTATCATTCGCCTAGGGATATTTG
>LBNU01003988.1:54444-64733 GCA_014162995.1 Artemisia annua | reverse complement strand
TTAATTTCACGATATGCAATTAAAAAAAGAGTTTTAGAACCTAACGGATTTCAGACAAAGAAACATTATTTTTCAATCTTTCCCTCTCTTCAAAACGAACTTCCAATTAACAAACACAAAAACATTAAAAGAAAGAATCATATCCAACCAGATCGAGGGGAACCACATGAATAATGTATTTGGTGAACAATTTGCCATTAAGACAATTAAGATAGATTAAAAAAACGAGCAGGAACCCACCAATAAAACCATAACAAGTCAATCAAAAAAACCGAAATATACCAAAAAACCCTTTAAAAATAGGGATTTCTTTTTTTTGGTTAAAAAGGTTAAATTCAACCCCGGCAAAAATTCATCACCCAAAAAGCGTGGAAAGTACCATTTAGGATGAGGTTTGACTTTTCCCTCAAATTCTCGTCCCTAAGACACTTTACAAGGATTTCAATATTAACGATTGAAACAACGCCATTTCTTATTAAAACATAATGAACATAAAAACATAACAATTGGAACATAACTTACAAAAACGGACTATAAAAACAAACCAAATTAAGCATAAAAATTTCCATTGAAATTTTCTTTTCCAAAATTTCGTTTTAAATAGGTTCCAAAAACCTTCCCATTTAATCTTTCATAATTCCAAAAGCCAGTCAAAAAGGAATTTCAGAAAATTAAGAAGCAAACCTTATGTGAACAACCAAGAGATGAACTACCCACAAAAAAGAGCCGAAAAGAGGGAAACCCACCACCCTTAAAATAGGATTTCGTTACTTGCAAAAAAACCCAAAACTTATCGCAAAATAAATTTAGGGAATCAGTTAAGATTGCATGGGACGGAAACCTTTATATTATGAATTTTATTTTACCGGACATAAAGAAAAAGGAACGGATCCATCCAGTCCATTCACCAAAGCAAAAGAACAACCCAAAGCAAAAATCAAAGATATTTCAAACAAGGAATCGTACCACAACCAAAGCCAATCCCAAGGATCAAATTAATTATTAAACAACAAAGGATTCAAAAGAAAATGAAACCGAATAAATTAGGATTGAACAAAGACGGTTCAAACAGATCCCTAAACAAAACATTTTAAGGGATAAACATAACCGGATTATATAAGAATTAGGAGTCGTTTAATAGAGATCCCACAACGATTTTAGGATAAAAAAGATAAAAGTATATGGGACTTCAACTCTTTTGGAATAATCCCAAAAACCAATCCAAAAAAACTTGCAGCAATAGATGAGAAATTATGTCGTTAAAAAAACAATGGTTATTTTAAGGTTAAGAGACGATTAAAGGATAGAGAGTGTTTGGAATACGATTGGGCAAAAAAAAAAACCCTACAGAACGACACAATTTTTGTCACCAACTTTTATGAGAATCCCCAAAAACAAACCAAAATTCTGCTTCAAAGAAACGATCAACAAACAAGGTTTTATCAATTTAATTTAACAAATTTAGTGTAAAGAAATCAAAATGTTGGAGATTATGGAACACAACAAAATTAAGGGTGGGAAAGGATTTTTTTTTGGGGTTTAAAAGCGTTTAAATTTTACAACCCGCGCAAAATTCTTAACCAAAAGCATTTTTTAAGTACAAAAAGGATGAGGTGATTCCTCATTTCAGTTTCCCTTGGGAATTACAGGGACTTCAACTATAAGAAATGAACACACCATTCTTATAATTACAATTATTAAAAATGGAAAAACTTACAAATTTAAAGAAATTGGCATACCATTCTTAAAACTAAATGCCAACAAACATGTGGCAAACTTACAAAAAAAAAACCCCCACCATGCTAAAACAAAAAAAGGCACTTTACAAAGCAAGATAACAAAATAAATTAAGAATAAAAAGAATAAACTATTTTTCTATGCGTTCCCTTTTGCAACCTGGGAAAAATCTTTTCGGAAGAAACCATTCTTGGAAACTTGGAAATAACTTAATATTCAATTCATAGTTTTTCGTAGAAACTTTTTTCATCAGCTTCCACCTCATTCCAACAAAACTCAAAAAACTTTCTCACGGCAAACGTAAACCTCTTCAAAAAAAGACTTTTCACTTGTTGTAGTAAATTGAAGCTAGAAATTATTTTTTTCAAAAATTCAGAGAGGTCACGCTTTGTAAAGAAAGCACCCGTCATTGGTTGAGCACGGCTCCACAAAACCCCCATCCAGTAGGTATGTAACAACCACCATCACCCTCTTTTCCCCACGTTGTCCCAACCAACCCCCCAAATCGGGATTTCAGGAACATCCAACAATGTTTTCGGGCGCTCAAATTTGAGTTAAAAACACCCTCAAAACGTTAGCAGCCCCCCCAATCATCTTCAAAGGCAATCCATTAGAGTTCAAACCGAAGTAGGAAAATTCCACGTTAAGTAGGGGGCTTAACAAGGGCTCGCATTAGGTTGTGTACCTTATTTCTTTCTTCTTAGTAAGCCGGTTTTAAAGAAAACAGGTTGTAGAAAGTTTTGTTAGTTTGAAAAAAAACCTTTTTCTTTACTTTATCCACTAGTATTGGACGGAAGCTTTTGTAGAGGGGAACCCTTACCCAATTTTCTTGTTTAGTCGAAAATCCTTGTAAAAACCTGTACGCTTAAGGTGACAACAACCTCATTTTCATCATTTGATTTGAAACCCAAACACCACCTAAAGAAACAAACCAAAAGGAGGCCACCAATTTTTATCTCAAACATTCCCAAGAACCATTATATTTTAACCCCTTACCCTTGGTAAAGGGAATTTTTCAACTTCAAATGATTTCCAAAAAAAAAAAACAACCAAATTCAGGCCGTAATTCAATAAGTAACCCTTTGCATATGGATAAACCTCTTCTGATTTTGATAATTCTAGCTCGTTTACTACTACAGTGAAGAGTCCTTTGAAGAGGGTTACGTTTGCTGATGAAGTTGAGTTTGTTGATGATGGTGCTGAAGCTGATGAAGTCTACGAGAACTATGATGATATTGAAATGTATTCCAAGTTCAAGAATGGTTCTCCGAAAGATTTCCAGGTGCAAGGACGCAAGAAAAAATAGTTATTCATTTTATGTCTATTATTTTTGTTATTCTTGCTTGTTAAGTTGCTTTTGTTTAGCATGGTGGTTTGGTAAGTTGCACATGTTGTGCATGTTAGTTTTAAGAATGGTATGCCATTCTTAGATTGGTAGTTTCATTTTATTAAATGTAAGTTATAAGAATGGTGTGTCATTCTTATAGTTGAGTCTGTAAGTGTCCAAGGGACTGAGATGAGGGAAATCACCCTCATCCTTTGTACTTCAATGCTTTTTGGTGTAATGAATTTTGCCGGGGTGAATTAACCCTTTTACCCCAAAAAAAAAATCCTTCCCACCCTTAATTGTTGTTCATAATTCTGCCACATCTTTTGATTTCTTACACTAATCTTGTAATAGTTATTGATTAACCTTGTTGTTGATTCGTTTCTTGAGCAGATTTGTGTTTTGATCTCATAAAGTTTGGTTGACATTGTGATCGTTCCTGTTAGGGTTTTTTTGGTCAATCGTATTCCACACTCTCCTATCCTTAATCGTCCCTCTTAATCCTAATACCATTGTTAACGAGCATAATTCCTCATCTATTGCTGCAAAGTTTTTAGGATTTGGTTTGGATTTATTCTAAAGAGTTGGAGTCGATTACTTTATCTTTTTATCCCTAAATCGTTTTTTGTGGATCTCTATTAAACCGACCTCCTCATTCTTATATATATTCGGTTTAGTTATCCCTTAAATTGTTGTTAGGGATCTGTTTGAACCGTCTTTGTCAATCCTATTTTTATTCGGTTCAATTCTTTGATCCTTTGTTGTTATATCTATTGATCTTTGGATTTGGCTGTGGTGTGTAACGATTTCCTGTTGAATATCTTGATTTGTTGCTTGAGGTTGTCTTGCTGGTGATGGACTTGGGATGGATCGTTCCTTTTTTCTTATGTCGGTATTAAATCATATATAAGGTCGATCCATGCAATCTTAACTGATCCCTAATTATTTTTGCGATAGTTGGGGTTTTTGCATGAACGAAATCCTATTTTAGGGTGGTGTTCCCTCTCGGCCTCTTTGTGTATGTTCATCTCTTGGTTGTCACATAGGTGCTCTAATTCTGATTCTTTTGAAGCATGGCTTGTGGAATTATGAAGATGATTATGGGAGTTTGGACTACTATGACGATTTGAAGATTCATGGAATTATGCATTTAATTTGTGTTTTTTATAGTCGTTGTAGTTTATGTTCAATGTATGTTTATGTTCATGTATGTTATAAGAATGGCGTGTCATTCTTATATGAGAGTCTGTAAGTGTCCTTAGGGACTGAGATGAGGGAAGTCACCCTCATCCTATGTACTTCAACGCTTTTTGGTGTAATGAATTTTGCCGGGGTGAATTAACCCTTTTACCCAAAAAAAGAAATCCTATTTTAGGGTTTTGTATTATTCGGTTTTGATTGACTTGTTATGGTTATTGGTGTTGCTGCTCGTTTATATCTATCTATTGTCTTATGCAAATTGGTTCACCAATACATTTATTCATGTGTCTCGATCTGGTGATAATGGATTCTCTAATGGTTTGTGTTGTTAATTCGTGGAAGTCGGTTGAGAGAGGGATGATGATATGTCTTGTTCTGATCGTTAGGGTTTCTAAACTCTTGTTTATTGCATATGCGTGATAAAGCTGCTGATTCCATGAACAAAACCCTAGTTTGTTGTGATCATTTATTGAAATCGGTTCTATGTGTGTCTTGGGACTGATTTGAGGTGGTTTTTGTTATGGTTGCTGGATTGGGTCTCTAATCTTATAGTTTGCTGCTGACTGATCGCTATTGCTGGATGTGTGTGGGGTTTTTTGGTTTTTTACATGTTTCATCTCATAGACAGGCGTTTGATTGGTATTATTTGGCTCTATTGATTGATGTTGTTGTATGTTCGTTGATTGCAAGGCAGGATTTTGGTATGTTTATACCATGATTGATCCGTTTGATAATATTATGTTTATACGTGGGTATTATTCTGCTATGCTGATCATGGGAGGTGTGGAGGCATTATGAATTGATCATTGGTTGTCTTCATGTGTATAGATTGGATCAAGTTCGGATATGCTGGAAGGTTAGGTTGGTTAGACCATGTTTATGCTTCAAGTTCGATTTGCTACGGAAGTCACTCTTATTAGGTTATTAGATTATGCATTCTGCATGATACTAATAAAGATGCAATTGGTTGAAGCTGAAAGTTTGAACTACTTTGAAGACTTGAAGATTCAAGGAATTGTCTGCTTGGTAGTGTTCTTTCTTCTTTTTAAGAAGTGTTAGTGTCTTGTTATGTATGCAATTATGCCTATGTAACGGGCTTAGATATGGGATTTCACCCATATCCATTGTACTTCAATTTTATTTTGGTTTGTGTGGTAAGTTATAGGAATGTCTTGTCATTCTTATATAAGTGTCTGTAAGTTATAAGAATGGTTTGTCATTCTTATATAAGAGTCTGTAAGTGTCCTAAGGGACTGAGATGAGGGACGTCACTCTCATCCGTTGTACTTCAATGTTTTTTGGTGTAATGCAATTTAGCGGGGTGAATTAACCCTTTTACCCAAAAAAAAAACAAATTGGCCTCACAAAGTTAGCCTTTAGGGACAACAGATCTCATCATGTAAGTGATAATTGCTCTTATCAAGTGTGCAAGCTTAGGGATAACGGCTATCATCATGTAAAGGCAATTGCTTTCATCAAGTTAGCAAGCGTTTAGGGACAACAGCTCCCATAAAGTAAGGTACACTTGCTCTTAACAATTGAGCCTTTAGGGACAATGACTCTTAAATTGCTCTCATCAAGTGAGCAAGCGTTTAGGGACAACGGCTCCCATAAAGTAAGGTACAATTGCTCAATAGTGAGCCTTTAGGGACAACGGCTCTTATCATGTAAGGAACAAATTGCCTTCTTAAATTTAGCCTTTAGGAACAACGGATCTCATCATGTAAGTGTCAATTGCTCTTATCAAGTGTGCAAGCATTAGGGACAACGGCTATAATCATGTAAAGGGTAATTGCTCTCATTAAGTGAGCAAGCGTTTATGGACAACGGCTCCCATAAAGTAAGGTAAATTGCTCTCAAGAGTGAGCCTTTAGGGATAACGGCTTTTATCATGTAAGGAACAATTTGCCTTCTTAAATTTAACCTTTAGGAACAACGGATCTCATAATTTATGTGTCAATTGCTCTTATCAAGTGTGCAAGCATTAGGGACAACGGCTATCATCATGTAAAGGGCAATTGCTCTCATCAAGTGAGCAAGCGTTTAGGGACAACGGCTCCCATAAAGTAAGGTACAATTGCTCTCAAAGAGTGAGCCTTTAGGGACAAGGGCTCTTATCATGTAAAGAACAAATTGCCTTCTTAAATTTAGCCTTTAGGAACAACGGATCTCATCATGTAAGTGTCAATTGCTCTTATCAAGTGTGCAAGCATTAGGGACAACGGCTATAATCATGTAAAGGGCAATTGCTCTCATTAAGTGAGCAAGCGTTTATGGACAACGGCTCCCATAAAGTAAGGTAAATTGCTCTCAAGAGTGAGCCTTTAGGGATAACGGCTTTTATCATGTAAGGAACAAATTGCCTTCTTAAATTTAACCTTTAGGAACAACGGATCTCATAATTTATGTGTCAATTGCTCTTATCAAGTGTGCAAGCATTAGGGACAACGGCTATCATCAAGTAAAGGGCAATTGCTCTCATCAAGTGAGAAAGCGTTTAGGGACAACGGCTCCCATAAAGTAAGGTACAATTGCTCTCAAAGAGTGAGCCTTTAGGGGCAACGACTCTTATCATGTAAGGAACAAATTGGCTTCTTAAATTTAGCCTTTAGGAACAACGAATCCCATCATGTAAGTGTCAATTGCTCTTATCAAGTGTGCAATCATTAGGGACAACGGCTATCATCATGTAAAGGGCAATTGCTCTCATCAAGTGGGCAAGCGTTTAGGGACAACGGCTCCCATAAAGTAAGGTACAATTGGTCTCAAAGAGTGAGCCTTTAGGGACAACGGCTCTTATCATGTAAGGAACAAATTGCCTTCTTAAATTTAGCCTTTAGGAACAACGGATCTCATCATGTAAGTGTCAATTGCTTTTATCAAGTGTGCAAGCATTAGGGACAACGACTATCATCATGTAAAGGGCAATTGCTCTCATCAAGTGAACAAGCGTTTAGGGACAACGGCTCCCATAAAGTAAGGTACAATTGCTCTAAAAGAGTGATCCTTTAGGGACACGGATCTTATCATGTAAGGGACAAATTGCCCTCATAAAGTTAGCCTTTAGGGACAACGGATCTCATTATGTAAGTGAAAATTACTCTTATCAAGATTGCAAGCATTAGGGATAATGGCTATCATCATGTAAAGGGCAATTGCTCTCATCAAGTGAGCAAGCGTTTAGGGACAACGGCTCCCATAAAGTAAGGTACGATTGCTCTCAAAGAGTGAGCCTTTAGGTACAACGGCTCTTATCATATAAGGAACAATTTGCATTCTTAAATTTAGACTTTAGGAACAACGGATCTCATCATTTAAGTGTCAATTGCTCTTATCAATGTGCAAGCATTAGGGACAACGGCTATCATCATGTAAAGGGTAATTGCTCTCATCAAGTGAGCAAGCGTTTAGGGACAACGGCTCCCATAAAGTAAGATAAAATTGCTCTCAAAGAGTGAGCCTTTAGGGAAAACGGCTCTTATCATGTAAGGAACAAATTGCCTTCTTAAATTTAGCCTTTAGGAACAACGGATCTCACTCATAATGTAAGTGTCAATTGCTTTTATCAAGTGTGCAAGCATTAGGGACAACGACTATTATCATGTAAAGGGCAATTGCTCTCATCAAGTGAACAAGCGTTTAAGGACAACGGCTCCCATAAAGTAAGGTACAATTGCTCTAAAAGAGTGATCCTTTAGGGACACGGATCTTATCATGTAAGGGACAAATTGCCCTCATAAAAAAAATTCAAAGACAGAAAAACAAGATGGAAGGGATAGAGCACAAGATAATAAGTGCTAATGGGCTGAACATCCACATAGCCGAAAAGGGTCAAGGTACTTTAGTTTTGCTCATCCATGGGTTTCCTGAGTTCTGGTACTCGTGGCGCCACCAGATTCTTTATTTAGCAGATCATGGTTACCGAGCTGTGGCACCAGATCTTTGTGGTTATGGTGACACAACAGGTGCACCGGTCAATGACCACACCAAGTTCACCATTTATCATCTTGTTGGTGACTTGATTGGGCTCCTTAATGCCATCACCAGCGAAGGTGAAAAGGTGTTTGTTGTAGGTCAAGTCGTCAAGATTGGGGTGCATTCGTTGCTTGGCACCTGTGCATGTTTAGGCCCAATAGACTCAAAGCTTTAGTTAACCTCAGCGTGCCATTTTTTTCCCTGGAGCCCAACGGGAGACATCATTCAGATGGTGCGAGCTGTGTATGGAGAGGATCACTACATGGTCAGATTTCAGGTAATCTTTTACAGTTTTTTGAAAACTATCTTTTACAGTTATTTTATTTTGAATGTCTCGTCGCATATATATCATGTACATATATAGGAACCTGGAGACATTGAAGCTGAGTTAGCTCGAATTGATGTCAAAACAGTTGTAAAAAAGTTCTTAACATTTCTGTTGTCCCAGCCGTGTATCTATGTATGGATCGATGTGGTTGAGTCAAACATGAATTGCAAACAAAGTANAAGCTTTAGTTAACCTCAGCGTGCCATTTTTTCCCTGGAGCCCAACGGGAGACATCATTCAGATGGTGCGAGCTGTGTATGGAGAGGATCACTACATGGTCAGATTTCAGGTAATCTTTTACAGTTTTTTGAAAACTATCTTTTACAGTTATTTTATTTTGAATGTCTCGTCACATATATATCATATACATATATAGGAACCTGGAGACATTGAAGCTGAGTTAGCTCGAATTGATGTCAAAACAGTTGTAAAAAAGTTCTTAACATTTCGAGAACCAGGAACATTTTATTTTCCTAAAGGTAAAGGTTTTCACTCTTCGCCTATTGATGCCCCGGTCACCTTACCACGTCTTGGTTGTCAGAAGACGATGTTGAGTACTTTACTAGTAACTTCGAAAAATCTGGCTTTGCTGGTTGAGTTAACTACTATCGAGTTATTCCTTTGTAAGTACTATTTTTACATCTATGGAAAAGACATATCATTATGTGAAAATATATATTTATGTGAGAATATATATTCATACAGGAACTGGGAACCGACCGCAGTATGAAGTGGTGTAAAAGTGACGGTGCCATCAAAATTCATCATTGGGGATCTGGACTTGGTATATCATATGCAGGCATAAAGGACTACATACGCAATGGTGGATTTCAGAACGATGTTCCATTATTGGAAGAAGTTGTTGTCTTGGAAGATGTAGCCCATTTCATTAACCAAGAGAAACCTGATGAGATCAACAAGAACATAATTGAGTTTTTAAAGAAATTCTGACCCCCTCTTCCTTAAGACCCATTGTTTATTATCCCGGTTCATGATTTAAGGAAATAGTCTACGTTTGTTTTATGTTAGTTTTATTTGTATTCTCATCATCCATCAACTTGCTTGCCCATATCGGCTTATTTCAAATGGTTAAGACTTCTTCATACGAAATCACATTCATAAAACAAAACCGTTGTATATTTGTCTTCTTTCTTGCGGTTAATTTTATCTTTGCCTTGAAAGCATGTTCTTTATTGTATGATTAAACATAAGAAATCAAACAATTTGTGCTCATATATTGCTCAAACATGAGACTCAAAAACAAGAAAATGCAGGGTATTGATGTTACACATGGCGGGTCAAAGCTAGTTTGGTTGATTAGCCTTAGAGCACACGCAGCAGTAACGCAAATCTTGCGTTAAGGGTGACGTGGAGCTGCCATGTCATCACGTTAAGCTGAGTTACCACTACGTTTGTCCAAGTTAGACCACGTTAACGTGTGACGTTAGCAGCTTAACGCCGAGTTAAGCGTGTTTTTTTTTCTTTTCTTTTTTTTCTTCCGATTTAAATGATTTAAATGGTTTTTTGTTGGGTTTTGTGTGTGTGTTATGTGTGTGTTTCAGTGTATGTTTTGTGTGTGTTTCAGTGTATGTTTTGTGAGTTTTGCAGGTTCACAACGAAGAAGAAGAGAAAACATTTGCAAAGTTACATTTTCAGTCCTTGTGATTTTCGGTATTATGGTTTAGCCCTTGTGGTTATTTGTTTAAAGTAAATAACATTTTC
>LBNU01003988.1:22958-38820 GCA_014162995.1 Artemisia annua | reverse complement strand
AGATCATGATAAACCAAAGAAAATATCATCACGGGAATAGTTGCAGGAACTTTTATACTATCACCATTTCCATCAAACCCGGTCCATCCTCCAAATACAAATGCTAGAACCTCAATCAATACCAACAACCTTGTTGCAGATTAATAGTGTAACCAACATAATATACAAAATATAATATGTTAGCATTAAAGAAAAAGTGATAGCCATTCTCGTATCTAGAACTTTGTAACGAGTAATAGAATGTGTAATTGCTTAGTTATTGGGCTTTGGACTTGGTAAGTCATTAGATAATATGTTTAGATGGAAAGCCTTGTAAACCAAGCCCATGAGAACCAAAGCCCACACGAGGCCCATTATATGGAGCCACTAGATGTACTTAAGCACACAAGATAGCTCATTTGTAATGGTGCTCGTAGGAAAACAAAGTGTCTAGTATGTGTTTTTAGAAATACAAGTCACCATCTTTCTTTTCTCTCTAAACCCTCTCATCCTCACGTCATTATACCTTTCTTGTGTGAAGTTTGATCATTTAGCGAACCTACAATTGGTATCACTCGCCAAACATTGATTTAGGAGTGTCTTTTGTTTAAAAACACGTTTTTGATTGAAGTTGGAACCGAAAATGGTATATCTTGGTCACACGTGACTTTTGCTTTCAAATCTTCGATTTTTAAGTGTTTGATCAGCAAAGTTGTTGTTTTCGAGTTTTTATAGAGTTACTATAAAGGTTTTTGCAAAAAGAATTGGTCAAAACGATTAAATTTTGAGTGTTTAGAGAATTTTTAAGGTTTAAAGAAACGATTTATGGCAATAATTGATCAAATACATACTAGTTTAGGGACTAAGTGACCCTTTAAAAAGGTATGTTTTAAATCCTTATCAAGTTGTTAAAATGAGAACTAGTCTAAACAACCACTAAAAACATTTATAAATAACTATTTTACCAATAATACATAAAAAAATATATTAATACAAATTAACATTTTAGAACCTAATAACCAACTGATACATGAGTTTGGATTATTGATACACAGAAAATGTACACCGTTAGGTTGTTTGATCAATGGCTATACGGATTGTGCCATTAATGTAATTAGTTAAAAGATTTGGTCAATATTTGTAAGGTACAAAGGGTATTATAGTAATCTTATTCCTATTAAATGCCCCTACTAATTAGGGTGTTAATAATGATAATTAGGTTAAAAAAAATGATTTATTCCTCCCTAACTGCCGCCTCCTATGTCACAAAAATTAATCACTATTTACTTCTCCTTCACCTAAACCCTATATGTAGCCGCATCATGAATACAAAAATCGAACATCTCATAATAATAATTTGACTTTTGTGTCATATCAATTGGAAATCTACAATAGGTGGTTTATTTTGATTTTGTTTTTTATGTGTAAATCAAAATTGATTTTTATCCTTAAAATTTTTAGTATTATTAGGTAGTTTTTATATTTAGGGCCCGTTTGTTATGCGGGTTTTGGATTGGGATTTGGTTTTTGTTTTAAATTTTGTTGTTTGGTTGAGAGTTTAGAATATAAATAGTGAAAATGGGCCCACAAAACCCAAAGATGGGGAGTAGGTTGGGTTTTCTCTCACACACGCTCTTTTAATAATATTACTTTCTTTCTCTCTCACACATACACACATCTTTTTATATTTTTATAATATATTTTTATTTTATAATATATTTTCTCTTTCTTACATTAAATCCAAATTCAAATCCTAATCTAAACTCTAATCCAAATCCAAATCTAAATCCTAAACCCGACTACAAACCAAACGGGCCCTTAGTTTTGATTCCCACGGATTTTTTTTACAATAATTCTTTCGACATAAGTTTCGATAATAAATAAATTGTCTAAACTAATGCTCAAACTCCTTGTTCGAAATAAGATATCGTACTGGACTAGCCTTTCATTTATTTGTAGATAGATAGATCTATGCATCTTTTTAAGATCTAATTTATTGTTTTTGTAAAAACAATGTGGAGCAGGTTGTGCATGTACGTTTTATTGTTGATATAAAAGTAATAGAAGTGTGTGCATATGTGTTTCAGTATATATTAAATTATGCCTATGTGTTTAGATTGTGTGTTACACCCCGTGCCCGCTTTGACCAAGAATTAAAACTTTTTGCGCCGAAACGCTTGACTTTGACGAACATTCTGTTACCCTTTTGACCATTGACAAAAATCCATTAACTTATAGACCTTGGAACTATTTTTAAATTAATTTAAACTCAATTACCTTTGAAACGACGGGTGGCACGACCCGTGACGACTTACGGTTTAAAAGATGTGATTTTTGGAAAGTCGACTAAAATCTACCAAAACTACCTGAGTACCATACGCCCTTACACCCAAGGTCCATAGGGGCGTATGGTCTGTACTCAGAAACTGTGAAAACACATTTTTAAGGCAGAAGGCCTTATGCCCAGCCATGAGGGCGTATGACCTGAACTCAGAAACACATAAAACCACTTTTAATTGCAGAAGGCCTTATGCTCAGGAGCGGAAGGCCTTATGCTCCAATTTCCAGATTTTAGCAAAAACACAACTTTATACAACTTACTCAAATTTCCGGAAAACGACTTCCATAACTTGAAATAACACAAAAACTTCCAGAAATCGTTAACATAACATATTAAACTCATTTCATAGACACATGACCCGTTTACATCCCAAAATGTGTATATTTACACTTAATCCAAACGCCCCTTTAACTTTGACTATATACACTTCAAACATACTTTGACACATCGTTTGATCACCAAATTACAATGACAACTTTGACATACCATTAGACACTTGACTACACCTTTCCACCCATTATAGGACCAACGGGGGTACACCATTGAAACGAGCTCGGTATCTACCTAAGGTATACTTTCTTACCAATTTCTATTCTTGTACATATCCAAACCTTAACCCTTATTCCATGCCATCACATTAACACCATAGCCTACAAAACATTGAAACATTAAACCGTAAGCATGAATGCTTAGTAAGTAACACGGGTATAACTTAACATTATAATTCATTCAACGCATTACACATTACATAACTATTATTCCATACAATTAGATAATTAACTAAGGGTTTAACAAATGTTGTCACAAGGGTTTAACAAATGTAATCAATTAGATAATTAACTAAGGGTTTAATATGTAATCAATTAGATAATTAACTAAGGGTTTAACAAATGTTGTCACAATAATGCACTAAATTTGAGTGCATACAAGGTAGGCTAAGGCAATTTGGGTGTACATTTAAGTGGGGTGTAACAAATTCTTCCTTTAAGTAAAATGCTTAAAGTTAGAAACGAAAAGGATAGGCTCGGAGGGGTGTACTAGGGGTATCGTGTACCAAAGATGGGTACAACGCAAAGGTGTGGGAGAATTACTTGACCAATGAAGTCAATGTAATTATAATACAGGTGTAAAACATGGGTTAATCCTAATGCCTCTTATCATGTAGTAAATCTNTTTTTAACTAACACACATGTTTAGGTTGAGATTGATGTTGTTGTTTAACTTTAACTATTGATATCATGTTGTACAAAATGTGCGAGTTTATTAGCACATAATGAGCGTTGATGAAGTTAAAATATGATTCGTAAAGTTTTTAAAATATTTTTATGGATATCCATATATAAATTTTAAATAACAATTTCTTGAGTCGTTGTTATAAGTAGAACAACGTATATTTATTTTTACAACACAGTAACTTGTGCTTACCATTTAATATTTATATTCTCGTTACTAATAATTTAGCCGTATTTAATATTCAAACCCGTGTACGTATAAATTAAACTTTTAAATATAATAACATGAGTCTTTATTTAAAAAAATATTATAATTGATGAAAGTCTAAAACTAACCTTAGTTTAAAAAATATTTAACATATATTAAAACTAATTCACATATTTATCAAATTTTGTAATTTAAATGGATAAAAGTCTGAACCTATACTAATACTCATTTATTTTAAACAAAGTTCATATTATAAAGTATAAGAGGTATAAAGTGTAAGGGGTTATTTGTGTTTTTTCTAAAGTTATTAAAAAACATGGAAACTTATAATTTTACACTTAGCTCCATATATTTTATGTAAAATTCAACCACTAAAGTTTTATTAATTACTTCCTCTTTTTTTATGTTTTTGTTTTCATAAATTTGACACCTATATTTTTATGAATTTTTTTTTCTTAACTAAATTTCTCCACCAAATTTATTAAGTTTGACCAAAATCAATTCAATTTTGACTTTTTATTCACCAATCATATTGCTCGATTTCGCCTACGTGGCAAAATCGAGCTCTCCTATTGGTCTAATTTTTTTTTCAATGAGAAGGGTTTTGCAAAAACACTCCGAAATGATGTAATTCTTTTATTATATAAAAGATTTTAGTACGACTTGTATAAGCTATCTTATTGGCGGGTCAAAGCTAGTTTGGTCAAATAGTTAATTTGTTAGATAATAACGCCCACAAGCCCGTTGGGTTTGACCCACTTAGTTGCTAGGTTAGGCCCACTTAGTTGCTAGGTTAGCTTAGGTTATTTTCTATTTACTCTTCATTGTTTGATTTAAAATCATTTGAGTACCAAACTTTTTTAGTTTTTTTACATACCAAGGATTAATCTCCAACCTCTATCTTTATTTGATCTAATGGACGAGATTAATTTCAACAATTTTAAAAACCCACTTTTTTTTCTTTTTTTTCAAATATTAATATCTTTCAAACCATTTATCGTTAAGCGAAAAAAAAAATATACTGTTACGACGAGCATTTAATTATCTTTCTATAGGTAGGCACTTCGGTATACTTTCGACAAATTTATTTTTTTCGTGTTTTTCACTTTTTTTTCGTTACTAAAATTTGCATTAAAAATTACTCCGTATATGTGATTTAACACTAATATCACATGTGATATTATGTATCATATGTGATTTAACACTAATATCACATGTGATACTATTACATATCATAATGTGATTTAACAATCATATCACATGTGATTTTTTATGCAAATTTTAATAATGAAAAAAAAATCGAAAAAACATGAAAAAATGTTTTTTTTTTTTTTTTTTTCGAAAGTATATCAAAGTGCTCGTATATAAAAAGATAATTAAATGCTCGTCGCGATGGTGTAATAATTTTTGTTTAACGATTAACAGTTTAAGAGATATTCAAATTATAAAAAATAGGTGAAATATTAAAATGTTTTTAATCTCAACCATTGATTTCATTTTAAATGGATGGTAGGGATGAGTCCCTTGTATGTAAGATAAGTTTGGTATGTAAAATACTCATTGTTTTGTGAATCTGATCAATATAGTTTTTCAGTATTTTCTTGATTTCTACATGGTATCAAGAGCTAGGTCGAAAATAATGAAGAAAAAAAAAGTATGTACGAAATGGGTTATTTCGATCAAAGAAGAATCCGGTCGCTGGCCTTGGGAGGGAATAGGAAAACTTATGTTGAGGAAAGGAGGTCTAATTCATAGTAGATGTACCATAATAAAGAAATGGTCACTGTGAAGGGTAAGTAGCTTGGGTGGGTGGTGTATGATGGGTGGAATAGAGAGGTGTGAAAGATGAACCTTCTTGGTCCACCCAATACACCACTAAAGGAGGTAATGGTGGTCATCATGGAGGGTGTGTGTTTCCAAACAGTTGAAGCCTTCCTTTGAGAGGGAAATGTAGCTGTTTGGAAGAGGCCCCCCCCCCCATGGATGGGTTATGGGTGCCTAGTGAAGCCTCAATCCAATTCTACTATGCTACTGTGGTGGCAGGATGAGTGGTGTTGTAGATTGGAGATGGGGAAATGTAGCTAGATGGTAGGTGCAACAATAGTGAATTGATGTAATGACTTTGGATGTTTCAGAGTTGAAGAAATGAAAGCTTGAATGT
Source organism: Artemisia annua (assembly GCA_014162995.1). NCBI lineage: Eukaryota > Viridiplantae > Streptophyta > Magnoliopsida > Asterales > Asteraceae > Artemisia > Artemisia annua. The sequence goes on along the minus strand of LBNU01003988.1, from coordinate 32,899 downwards.
TAGATACTCTGTTTTGACAGAATAGTATGGTCAAATAAGCTTGTTTTAGTGGTATCTGATATGAGTCAGTATGGAAAAGTAAGTATAGATTTAGTTTAGATGTTGTTTCTGTATCCAAGATTGGGTGTTATCCAATCTTGTTTCTATTCTTATGTTTGTAAATTTGTTGGAAGTTAATATAATACATTCACCTTTGCACATAAAAAAAACATATCTTGCAAACGGTAAATCTTCAAGCTACGCAAAATATACAATCGCGACGAGTATTTAAATTATCTTTCGATAGATAGGCACTTCTATATACTTTTGACGATTTTTTTTTCAAAATTTCCGCACAGAATCGCATATGATTCGTAAAAATCACTTGTGATTTGTTATTTTTCTGATCGGTAAAATNTGTATGGCAGAGCCCCCCATGGATGGGTTATGGGTACCTAGTGAAGCCTCACTCCGATTCTGCTATGTTACTGTGGTGGCAGGATGAGTGGTGTAGTAGATTGGAGATGGGGAAATGTAGCTAGATGGTAGGTGCAACAATGGTGAATGTGACTGTTTCAGTTTAAAGAAATGGAAGCTTGAATGGTAGATACTTTGTTTTGACAGAATTAGTATGATCAGATATATTTGAAATTAGTGGTATCCGATATCTGTTAGTGTGAAAATGTATGTGAAAGTTTAGTATAGCTACAGCTTCTGTATCCAAGATTGGGTGTTGTCCAATCTTGTCTCTATTCGTATGTTGTAAATTTGTTGGAAGTTAATATAATACATTCACCTTTTGCACCAAAAAAAGAATTCGGTCGCTGGCGTATTGCATGTTGTCGTCAAGTTTTGTTTGTTTAATAAAAGGTCAAGTAAGTTTTGAATTAATTAATAAAAAAAATACTAGATCTCTTAGCTTTGATTGGTTAAAGGATGTGGTAAAAAGGATAGTGGCTCCGTTGAGTACTTTGCGATTTTATTTTCAAGTTGCAGTACTTGTATTTAGGGGTGTAATCGAGCCGAATCGAGTCGAGTATTGACAAGCTCGAGCTCGGCTCGACCTATAATACTCGAGCTCGAAACTCGACTCGAGCTCGACCGAGCCTCAATATTCAAGCTCGAGCTCGGCTCGGTTACTGAAACTCGAGCTCGAAACTCGACTCGGCTCGGCTCGTATATGTTAGAAAAAAATCAAGTTTATGAAAAAGGCACTTAAAAACAAGCCACTCAGAACATGATACAGTTTCCAGTTCCCAAATTAAATATATTAAAAACTAGTTAATGCAAGTTAATCAAAGATCTGGATTCAAATTATATTGCATTCATATCCTAATAAAAACATTATATAAGAACTAAACAAGGTACAGTAAATAAGAACAAAGTTAACAAGAGTTTACGGTGTATAATGAATTAGGAACTTTTGATTGGTTAATTTAGAGGGGTGTGGTCGTCAAGTTGTAGAAGATAAGAGAAATGTAACGTGAGTATGTGTTTGGTTGGTGTAAAATTGCTTTAGGTTTTTTTAACTTTTTCTTTTTATACGGACAATGAAAAGTAAATATATGTATAATAAAGGGCATATATGTAATTTTATAAAAGCTCGTTAAGGCTCGCGAGCTTCACGAGCCGAGTAACTTAAAACTCGAACTCGACTCGACATCTTACACGAGTAGCTCGAGCTCGACTCGTTTGAAATCAAGTCGAATCGAGTATTTTTAGAGTCAATCTCGAGTTGCTCGCGAGTTGTCTCGGCTCATTTACACCCCTACTCGTATTTATTTTGTGGTTTGGTGACTTTGGATTTATTTTGGGTACCAAGGCTGTACTTCTATGTTCAGTTAACTTTTGGTGATTGAAGTTTGATGGTTATTGCTTGGTTTGATTTTTCGAATTCGCAATTGGTTCTATAGGATTTGATCCCGAGTTTGGTAAACTAGTTTCGATGTTTGATGGTTCGTGATATTGAAAATCCGTTAGTATTGGTATTTAGTAAGCATGGTTATGTTTGTCCGGTTTGTAATGGATTATAAATGGCTAGTTTGGTATTGGATTAGGTTGGTTAGGGACTTAGGGTTGTAAACGAACTGAACATTCAGTGAACATTTCATGAACCGTTCGGTAAAAAGTTCGTTTATGTTCGTTTGTTTATTAAATGAACGAATATGAACAATATTTTATGTTCGTTTAGTTAAATGAACGAACATGAACAAAAGTCGCGTCCATTCATTTATGTTCGTGAACGTCCGATTATGTGTTTGTTAGCGTTCGTTTATATTTATTTATTTATTTATGTTCGTATATTATAGTTTTTAATTGTATAATTTTAAAATTGGTTTGTTTAAACAAAACAACACTTATAAAACAATATATTGTGCATAATTTAATAAAGTTTATATTTGTTTGTTTATGTTCATTAATGTTCGATCGTTTAGCGTTTATTTAATNTGTCTATAGAAAGGTAATTAAATGCTCGTCGCGATGGTGTAATTATTTTCGCTTAACGATTAACGGTTTAAGATATATTTAAATTATAAAAAATGGGTGAAATATTAAAATGTTTTTAATCTCAACCATTAGATCAAATAAAGAGGGAGGGAAGATGGATGGTGGGGATGAGTCCCTTTGTATGTGAGGAATCTTTGGTTTCTAAAATAACTCGATTCTTATTATAAAGTAATTTATTTATCTAATTATGACTTTTAAAATTGACTTACTTCATTTTATCTCTCAAGCCAGTTAAACTTGTTTAACACCATTTTGAAAATCTCATAGATTATCAAAAACCATTAAACACATATAATGTAGATATCCATTTAAACAGTCCAAATGTTTATACTTCATTTAATATCGTTTGTCCTCACTTAGATATTAATTCAATGAAGTGACAGTGACAACTTACATGTCTCATATCTCACTATATTATTAGATATAATTTTTTCAAATCAAGTAGTATTGGAATAAGATTTTAATTGTTTGCTTTATTATCCATTGAATATGTCAATACTTAAGTTGCATCTTAGGGTGCGTTTGGAATGTAGTTGGGTTTATAATAGGATTTGTATTTAGTTTAAGATTTGGATTTGGTGTAGGATTTATAAAATGATGTGACAAAAAAATTAATATTTTTTTTATAAAATATCAAATTATTTTGTAAACAAACTAGTTATAATACCCGCGCACGCGCGGGGTTTTTTCTAATTTTTTGAATAGTGTATTTTGATCAAGTTCTAATTTTAATTCCAACATAAATTGGTTAGTGTGGATCATGTTTAAAGTGTATTTGCTATATTGTGTATAACTGTTGTTGTACATGGGTGTTAGTATTAATCATTATCCTAGTTGGGTTGCATTATGTACTAATTTAGATTTTACACAACCTTAGGTACGGACGAGGTTTAGACGACTTAGTTTAGCTTTTCTCATGCGTTAAACATCTTATATGAATGTTTAGATATGAATATCAGTCGTAAATTGTCCAGTGTTCTATGAAATCTAAAAAGATGATTGCGTAATATAAATTTTATTCATGTCTAAGATCACGATGATAAAATTACTTAAATGCCTCGATATTCACTAAAATAAAGAGCTTGGCTCAGTTGTTACACAGATATAAAGAACGACTCATCCGCATAAAGTGTCAATAAAAATAAAATTAAATAATAGGTATTGTATGAGATTTCGTTGTTAGTGTCATAAATATACATTTGCAAAAATCATGAACTCTCATCTGTTGGTGGACATAAAGACCCCTTCGAATAACAAATCTAACCTTCGACCTTAAATACATAAGGTTCAGAACCGTTATTCACTGAATCATCTACCTTGGCTCCAAACTAAGTGATAGTGAACGTCAAGTTATAAGCATGAATGTTTTCCATGAAATGCCTATCTTTGATAAGGTCTATGATAATTTGTGCAGGTTGCCTTGGAAGTGGTAACATGACACCTCTACAACACCGGCTATATTTAGGTATTATATTGTAAGGATTTTCCTTTAGACGCACCGCGGTAGTTGTACGTGAAGGCAAATGAGCACAATTTTGGATATCTGGGAAAATGTGCACACTTATATCATGAATTAGCTTGGTTGGCATCTTTCTCCTTTGTCTGCACAAACACAAACACACACACACACACACACACAAAAATCCCATCAGATGTCAACTCTATAATTAATTGATCCAACGATTGGAGGGAGCAAAATTCAAAGACAAAAGAGTTGAACTAAGTTTCTTAAAACAATGACTAATAATATAATTTTAGTGTATTTAGTGACACAAAGAATCCTTATAGTTAAGAGAGTTTTTTTTATTCCTCTTGAATCAATGGCTATGATTTTAATCTGTGCATGATCTCTTGCACGATAAGCCGAGTGTTCGGGAATCGGGATTACTTGTTAAAAATGGCTATGATTCTAATATAAGCAAAAACAGACCATAGATAAGCAGATGGGAATACATAGATTACTTCTCTTGCACTAAAAAACCAAATATCCTCATGCTTTTGAACTCACTGAAGCTACACATGACATGTTATAAAAGAATTAAGATATACATTTCAAAAATTATTTTGAAATATATAGACAAGTAATAAATAAATACTGTTTCGCTAAGAACTATTTGTATGTTTATTTAATAACCAGCTGAGATATTTGTCACTACACGGGATGCTTCAAATTTTTTGTCAAAGTGCAAACCAATATGCTACCCTGGCTCCAATGTCTTTAGCAACAGCACACACCTAAAATGTCAACAGAAACATGAGTCTATTGATGGTGTTTTTCGTTTACCCGTATTCCCAAATCCACTTCATGTAACAATCAAACATAGAGAACTCAAATATTGTCTGCTAAATCGACTTCACCTAACAATCAAACATAGACAAGTCAAATATTGTTGAATCAAATAAGCACAACCAAGTAAAACATTTCTAATACATGTTTAACCAATGTAGAATAAATCAATCATGTTTTGTATAACAAAATCGTGGGTTGTTTAACTATATATAAGGCATACAGTTGATTGATTATTTAAGATAAGATATATGTTAGATATTTTAACACTTATATTTTATTTCGATATACTATCAAAAAACAGTAAAAACTTAACAATATTTAAAAGATAACAACATAGTACAGTAGTATTTTTAGTATTTATCTTTAAAACCTTTGTCTAATTGTTTTGGATCATGACATGAACCCCATACCTCTTGCAAATTCAATTAGTGAATTGAATCAATAATACATACCTAATTCATGAAGTATTGAAGCTAAGATTAGGGGTTTTGTTGGTTAACTTAGAACAAATTAAATTATTTAAGGAAAAAAAAAAAAAAAAAAAAACTGTTCTCATTACCCAAATGACTGGGTATTGCAGCTTGTATTATTCAGAAAGAAAAAACAAAAAAAAAAATGTATGAATTTGGGGATTGAGTATATGGTGGTGATGGTGGATAGAAGTGATTTGGTGGTTCATCAGATTTCGGTATAGTAAATGGCGAGTGAATATGGGTGATGAGAGGGGGAGTTCCCTTTTTTTTATAAAGTTACATTTGTCGCTTGAAATAATAAAAAATAGCATAGAGGCCCATGTGTATTTTGGTTTTTTTTTCTATGTGATTACTAAAACGTTTTTTTCCTAATTTTTTTTGACATATTAGGAAATAATTAGGATTAATTAATTTTCAATATCAAAAAAATAATAATAATAGAAAAAAATATTACTTAATAAGTTATGATTTGATTAAAAAGTCCCCACTAGGGGTTTTGTTTTATTATATAAAAGATGTGGGTCCCTAATTCTTTTTGTGGGTCCTGATTCATTTTTGTAGGTCCCTGATTCATTGTTAGTGTATTTTTTGTGAATGATTGTAGCCAATTGGTTTCAAAAATTGTAGCCAAGATATCCCCTTCTGAATATGAAGATGTTAAGCTATCAACTAAATCAATTAAAGCTTTCATTGAGGTAATTAGTCTTTAATCTCTAAATTTCTTGATTAGAGTTAATGAACAATTTGGTGTTTTGGTTATGATTAATGTTAAATTCGAATTATATGTCTTTGTGTTGTTGCAGTAATGAACATATCATCATTGAAACAAATATAGCTTTGGGACTTGGTTTACAAGTGTATGTATATACGAGGCATGCAGAACCCGTGCTACGCACGGGCTTTTAATCTAATTGTTAATTGTGTATTAATTCTATGTATTGGCTAGTGTATGCTTATTTTTTGTTTAGTACTTTAGTATGTTGTATGAAACGTTTTTACTTTGTTGTATAAAAATATAAAAATGTTTTGCGATGCACAACCTGCATATTTATGTATCATTCTCATTTGTAAACTCAATATATATGGGATCATGCCATAATGCACATCTACAAAACTTATTTCAATTAAAAAAAGCNAAAAAAAAAAAAAAAAAAAAAAAAAAAAAAAAAAAACTGTTCTCATTACCCAAATGACTGGGTATTGCAGCTTGTATTATTCAGAAAGAAAAAACAAAAAAAAATTGGGTATGAATTTGGGGATTGAGCATATGGTGGTGATGGTGGATAGAAGTGATTTGGTGGTTCATCAGATTTCGGTATAGTAAATGGCGAGTGAATATGGGTGATGAGAGGGGGAGTTCCCTTTTTATTTTATTTTTATAAAGTTACATTTGTCGCTTGAAATAATAAAAAATAGCATAGAGGCCCATGTGTATTTTGGTTTTTTTTTTCTATGTGATTACTAAAACGTTTTTTTCCTAATTTTTTTGACATATTAGGAAATAATTAGGATTAATTAATTTTCAATATCAAAAAAATAATAATAATAGAAAAAAAAAATATTACTTAATAAGGTATGATTTGATTAAAAAGTCCCCACTAGGAGTTTTGTTTTATTATATAAAAGATGTCTAGCGTATTTCTGTTTTTTTTTAATCAAATTTTGTCGCTTAAAAAAAATAAAGAAATAAATTACAGTAATATAATAGTAACTATATTAATATGTATTCACTTGACTAACGACCTTACTTGAACTGTTGAACATGATATATTCTATAGGCGCGCGTACTCATGTATTCTTGAATTACAGTAATATAATAGTAACTATATTAATATGTATTCACTTGACTAACGACCTTACTTGAACTGTTGAACATGATATATTCTATAGGCGCGCGTACTCATGTATTCTTGAATTACAGTAATATAATAGTAACTATATTAATATGTATTCACTTGACTAACGACCTTACTTGAACTGTTGAACATGATATATTCTATAGGCGCGCGTACTCATGTATTCTTGAATTACAGTAATATAATAGTAACTATATTAATATGTATTCACTTGACTAACGACCTTACTTGAACTGTTGAACATGATATATTCTATAGGCGCGCGTACTCATGTATTCTTGAATTACAGTAATATAATAGTAACTATATTAATATGTATTCACTTGACTAACGACCTTACTTGAACTGTTGAACATGATATATTCTATAGGCGCGCGTACTCATGTATTCTTGAATTACAGTAATATAATAGTAACTATATTAATATGTATTCACTTGACTAACGACCTTACTTGAACTGTTGAACATGATATATTCTATAGGCGCGCGTACTCATGTATTCTTGAATTACAGTAATATAATAGTAACTATATTAATATGTATTCACTTGACTAACGACCTTACTTGAACTGTTGAACATGATATATTCTATAGGCGCGCGTACTCATGTATTCTTGAATTACAGTAATATAATAGTAACTATATTAATATGTATTCACTTGACTAACGACCTTACTTGAACTGTTGAACATGATATATTCTATAGGCGCGCGTACTCATGTATTCTTGAATTACAGTAATATAATAGTAACTATATTAATATGTATTCACTTGACTAACGACCTTACTTGAACTGTTGAACATGATATATTCTATAGGCGCGCGTACTCATGTATTCTTGAATTACAGTAATATAATAGTAACTATATTAATATGTATTCACTTGACTAACGACCTTACTTGAACTGTTGAACATGATATATTCTATAGGCGCGCGTACTCATGTATTCTTGAATTACAGTAATATAATAGTAACTATANCTATTAAAGATCAAGTAATGCATACTCTAATAATTAAAATAGACTCTCCAAATGCCTTATTCCATGTAACCTCTACAATCATAAGTGCCTCAATGAATACATGAACACTTCGCATGCCCCTCATAAACATGGACGCTTGACATGGACGTGGCATTAATCTTGATTCTCGCATGGCTATATGTTTCACTTCTAAAAACTATGTCATCAATGCTCCTCAAAAAATTGATGTCATTAATACTCCCCCTTAAATTTTAGGACTCAATCTTATATGTTTATAGATGTGTTTAAGTTATGATTCCTTGGTGTGTTTGGCTATTGATTTGAAAGAGTTTAATGGAATTGGTAATATTGTTGAAAGCTATGGTTATGAAACAAGTGAATTGAAGTTGTATATGTGAGGGTCAGTTGCAACTTTATTACTTACAAAATTATAGTTTAATACTAGTATTTGGTTAAGGAAATGTAGTCAATATAGTGGTAATATGGTAATATCTAGGAGGAGAGGTTTTGCATAGATTTTATGATGCCATTTCTTTTTAGCTATTAAGTTGAGGTATGTGAGGAAAGGGTGGTAACCACATATCTTGGCTTGATAATTGGAGGGAAATGGAGATGTAGTCAATTCTATTAGAGCACTTGGGATGGGAGTGTTTTCACTCGCCAAATGCTGTTAAAATTGACAGATGGCGCGCCATCATCGTATCATGCCAAATGCATGCCAAATGAGATTCAGCCAATCCACTCGCTCACGCCAAAAGCAAAAAACCACTTTTTGTGTGTGTGTGTGTGTGTGTGAGAGTAAGTAGGTATTTTTAGTGTGGTATTTTTTGGGACCCAATAACATGTCAACGGCGTGTTATGAGGAAGGAGTGTTTTAGTTATTGATGTGTTATTGGGAGGGGATGAGGTGATACTGATGTGGCATACCAATAGTGTTATCAGATAACAACATACCTAGTGCTCTTAGCAGTCTTATAGGAGGTTGGATAGTGTTATTGGAGTTGGATGAGACCTTATTGTGAGGACTCTAACGCCTATATGTGAGGATGCAAGCTACATATTTATTTTATACCATGTTCTTAAGATTTAACTATGAGAGAAAGGAATGGCATGGAAAGAAATTAAAATTTATTTGTGTTTTCTAAGATTTTTTCAATAAGAGAAAAGAAAAGATGAGAAAAGATTTTTTTTATTCAAAATCTTCCTTCCATTTTTTGGATGGTTCTTCTTTTCTTCTCTCCCCTTTTATTCTCTTTTCTTCTTTTATTTTCATCCCAAAAATAACTTAGAAAATAAGTGTTCTCATGTGTTAAGGAAATGTAGTCGAAAAATGCTGAATTGGTGAATGAATACTTTATATTATAGTTTGGAAGTTAAATATATTTTTATCACAGAAAAATCACTTAAAAATGTAATAAATTTACTCATTTTTTTAGTTGTGTGTAGTCATCTTTTATTTATTTATTTTTGTTATTAAATCATCAAACTTTTGAATTTCGTGTGTATTTACACATGTAAAATGACAATTTTACTTTTATATTTTTGTAACGACTCTATTGGCAGTCATTTTACATGAATAAATACATACATAAGTCGAAATCAAAAAGTCTAACGTATGTTAAAGCAAAAATAAATAGTTACACACAACTAGAAAAGTGAAAGTTTATTACATTTTAAATTAATTTTTCCTTTAATCATTTTCAAAAAATAATTTAAAAAAAATAAAAATAATAAAAAATTATAATAATTGTACCCCATCATGCAAAAAAAAAAAAAAAAAAAAAAAAAAAAAAAAAAAAAAAAAAAAAAAAAAAAAAAAAAAAAAAAAAAAAAAAAAAAAAAAAAAAAAAAAAA
>LBNU01003983.1:3642-43281 GCA_014162995.1 Artemisia annua | reverse complement strand
TCCCCAATGTTCAAATAGAAGATGTAAAAGTAAATAAAATGAAAGAATGAAATCAAACACTCCCCTGATTCGTTTGATGTGGATAGTGAGGTAACATGGTTAGATCTTTTTCCAAGAAAGATGAACGCTCAAAGCTTCCCTTCCGAAATATAGATCATCTTCTTGTCCAAAATAACCTGTTAAATTCAAAAAAAGAAAAAGGCCAACCTCGCATAAAATCAACGGTATAATCTATAATATGATATAATGCTTGTGAAATGAATGTTTTTGCAGAATTCATGGAGATTATAAGTTAGAGAATTAACAAAACTTTTTATTTACGAAAGAAAAACAAAACTTTCAAAATTTGCAGAAAATTATTGCCTGACGCCGTCAGGTTGTAATGCCTGACGCCGTCAGAAATGATCTGACAGAATTCTCATGTTAAGTTTCCGAAAAAATTCTGGAAAAACTGGAGCTTACTTCCTGGAATTCCTGCAAAAATTCATTATGACTCGATACAAGCATTTGACTCAAACAAATACTAATATGTTTGTTAATTTACATTGTTATGATTCATGTTCATTTGTTCTTATAAACCGATTTAGATTTCCCTTACACTTAGCTTTTGCAAAATACCTTTATATGTAGTTAAGACGAAGTTAAAAACAAAATAAAGCATTTTCACAAGTTAGTTTGAATCATGAATCAATAACAAGAAATATCACACATACGGAAACAAATAAAATCAAATAAACAAACAAACAAAACACACAAAGCTTGGGTTGCCTCCCAAGAAGCGCTTTTCTTTATTAACGAGTCTTGTAGCTAGACTCAAAGTCACCGTACACTACGTGACTTCATCTTGCATTATGACGTAACCTTGATAGATGTAATCCTTATTATCTGGGTGATGATACCTCAATCGTTCCACACTCGCAGTTACTTCACCCCCTCCTTTGCTGATCAAGCTAACCATCCCATCTTGATATAGGATTTTAATTGTGAATGGTCCGTACCGCCAAGGACTCGGTCCATCGGTGGGTGCCTTTGTTTCTAAATGCCTTAGGAGCACTGAGTCTCCTTTCGTGAATCCAATGTGGCTATCGATCTGCTTCTCAACCTCCACAAAATTCCCCTTATCATTCTTACTTTTTCCTAACTCATTTTCCTTATTATTTTTAATCCTTGCCTCCCATGCAAGGATCTTTTCTCTAACATTACCCCGGAGCATACTAGGTTCCGCCTCCATCTTCTTCCGTAGATTAGCTTCTCTTATATATCGTGGGATCGTTGGGAAGCTTATTGTTTTCTTTCCCTTTTTGATTTGGATAGTATTACCCTCGTAATCGATCTGTGCTCTAGTAGTCGCGAGGAATGGTGATCCAAGGATTATTGGCATATTCGTCTCACTTCTCTCAACGATCATGAAATCGACCGGATACATGAATCCGGCAACGTTGACCAACACATCTTCTCCAACTCCTAACGGATGCTCATAAGAATGTTTTTCAAAGGAGAGTTTGGTACGAGTGATGGACGGCTGTTCATTGGTTAGTTGAGCGTAAACAGATAATGGCATCAAGTTGACATCGGAACCTTGGTCAGCTACCGCATCTAGAAACTTGAGTTTTCCAATGCGGCATGGTATCTCAAAGACCTCGTGGAATTCTTGCTTTGCGACTAATTTATGTCTTATGAGGCTTTCATACAATTGACCTCCGGGTAGTACGTCAGATTCATCATCTGGTTTCGTCTCATTCGGCCCCTTATTGGGCAGATGAGTACGCTGATAATTCCTCACCCAATCGGTTATAGTCTCCTTATTTATCTCGTGCTTTAGGTAATGCCTTACTTGTTGCGACTTTGGTGTTTCCACCAATTGGGTCTCACCCAAGGGCGCCTCCTTTTTGTCGTCTGAATTACAACTGCGGCCATTGGTGTTTTCCTCGTCGAGTGGGACGAGGTCAATCTTGCTGACTTCCATTGTCACCGACTTCTCCCTATCTTTATTTTCGCCCCCTCGGATGACGGAGATGGCATTCAAAAATCTATTGTTGGGAAATTCGACCTCTTTCCGCACCAATACTTTTTCGGGAGCTTTTGTTTTTGTGTATTCTCTAAAAAAAACATCATTTCCGCCATCTTTTCATCTACCTCCTCCTTTTGTTTGTACACGGCTTCCTCAAATTTTGCCAAACGTTCGGAGTGTTTTGACATGTATTCTCTCATTCGAGCTTCGAACGTTGGACTAAGTTCCTAAGGTGGTGAGCTGGGGCGAGCACACTTATGGAAGGGTTTAGTGTCTTCCCTATGGGGTGATTCGGATAATGGTATCTGCTTAATGCTCGAAACCGAATTAACAGTTGCTCTTTGTGGACTCAAGGGTCTTTTTCGTTTCTCCATAAGGTATTCAACCCTTTTCTCAAGTTCACTGACGTCTTCCTCGGTGTTTTGGTTGGCTTTATCAGGTGATGAGTATGTGTTGACTGCCGCGCGCACATCGTGGGAAATTTTCCACAATTCATCATCGTCGGATGCGAGCTCCTCAATGATTTCCCATGATTCCTCGGCGCTTCTATCCCGCAATCTGCCCCCGGTGGCTCGATCGATGGCACGCTTGGTGTGGTAATCAACATGGTCATAGAAGATTTGGATTTAAAGCCAGAGGTTGATGCCATGGTGAGGGACTCTTTGGAGCAAGTCCTTGAATCGAATCCATGCTCCGTAGAGGGTCTCGCCTCGACGTTGTTCAAACATCAAGATATCCTTCCTTAGCTTGGTAGTTCTTCCTGGTGGGAAAAATTGCGCAAGGAAACGAGTTGTGAGATCATCCCAAGAGGTGATGGATCCTGCGGGAAGTCGCTCAAGCCATTGACTAGCTTGGTCTCGCAGAGAGAATTGGAAGAGACGCAATTGGGTCGTCTCTCGAGTGGCAACATCAAGGTCTATAGAATCTACGATTTTGAGGAAATCCTTGAGATGTTGATTTGGATCTTCGGAACGAAGTCCATGGAATGCGCATCCGCTTTGCACCAACCGGATGGTGTCGGATTGCAAGGGAGTGACATTGGCTCCTTGAGTGAGCTCAATGGTGTTGCGATAGCCATGGTGGCTAGGTCGGGAATACTCTCCTAAGGTACGGGCTCTAGGAGGTTGGTTTGGTGTGGTTGGTTGTTGGGATCAAGGAGGTTACCACCGTCCATGATGGCGGATGGTAATGGTTACGAACAACAACACAAAGAAAATAGATAGACTAAAGAAATCCTAGAAAAAATGAAATAAAAATCTCACTAGAAGGGAGTCTAGTGAGTAGACCTAATAAAATAAAAATTCTACCTAAACAATAACTATTCCCCGGCAGCGGCGCCAAAAACTTGATGACGTGGGATTGCGACCATGCAACAGGTTTTACCTCTCAAGGGATCTTGAGAAGCTTGCAATCCCACCAGGCAGTGTACCTGGTCGGTGTAGTATAGTGTAGTGGCAAGCACGGGGGATTGATTGTTCTCTCACAGGGAATAGTGTTCGTTAGGTTAGAAAAACTACTCTAAAAGGTCTAAGGGTGAAGGAAGATTATTTTTGTATTTTTATATTTTATGAAAAGCAAGTAAAATCTCGGGTTTTGGAGGAGTGGGCGTAATTAGTTGCTAATCAACTAACCCAAAAACTACAATTGCAATAAAAAATAAAATAACTAAACTATTGTGGTTGTGAAAACTTATATGGAGACAAATGGGTTTACTTAGATTTCCTTACTCCCTAACTATCTTTTACCGGTGAATTGGTATATGTATTACTTGCGTGGATGACGGGTGTATTCCTTAACAATTCATGGGGTGGCGTACATATCTCCCCAATTCTATGAGCTCTTATCTCCTCCTACAACGATGCGTAAAGCACCCAATCATAGGGATTGTAAACAGTGGCTCATGCGTTAAATACTACCTTAATAACCTAGTACGCATTAGTTACATGTTTCTTAAGACGTTCAAGCATGTTACCATATAGGAGTATTGCCAGTTTTCTTAAGCCTAACATTGATGAAACATTCATCCAAGAAAAGTAATAACACACCAATCAACCAATAATTAATAGTTAGGTTTCATTAGATCTAAGCAAACACAAGAAAAATCTAGCCTAGCATGTTAATTGAAAGACAAGCATAAGATATAATTAACCAACACATAGACATATTGAATAATTTAAGTGAGGACTTATCTTTAATTGAACATGAAGGATTCAAGGGTGAAAAACCATTGAAAATACAGCCAAATTCGTCTTTAGGGTTTTTCCCAAACTTGTACCAAAAGTTCCACACTAATGAATGAAAAATAGAAAAGTGTATATAGATTTTACACTCTGACGGCGTCAGGTTATGGGTTCTGACGCCGTCAGCTCGCCGTCATTAGGGTTCTCGGATTGCCTAGATCTACTTCTGACGCCGTCACTTGTAAATGTGCTCTGGGCCGTCATTCTTTAGCATTACACCTGACGGCCTACTTTCTCTAACACCTGACGCCATCAGGTGTAAACATCTTGTTTTCTTCATAGGGCGTCTAGTGTAATCTGATTTTACTCCTTTGTCAATGTTGGCTGACGGCGTCACCTTGTGACTCTGACGCCGTCAGGAAGGTTTTCCAGCTTCTTTTGAGACTTTGTCGTTTTCTTCACTTTTATGCTCCAAAAACGTCCAAATTAGCATGTTTTCCAGAATTCTTCTCAAAAGTACCTAAAATGACAAAAGGAACGATTTAGGGCAATATTTGATCACATTTACTCGAATTAGGGCTTAAATGACCCCTTAAAACGGGTACACTTTTCGTCTCATCATTGCCTCAGTAACAAAAGTACTGCTTGGAATGAATTTAGTCAAACCATAGCATCAGCCTTAGTGGGATTAGCTACCAATCAGCCTTTCAACTTCTCATTCATGATCCTGGATGGTATGCACAAACACATCAAGAATGGGTCATCATTTTTGATGTATCCCAGGTTTATTCAAATCTTTTTGAACAAACAGCTTGAAGGTGTTCCCAAACCCCAAGAATTCTTGCCAGCCATTGTTCTTCCTAATAAGGTGTTTACTTTTATGGCTACCAAGAGTGCTAAATTCTCTGGAAGGAATACACCTCTCACTGCTCATATTTTGGAGATGGCACAAGCTGTTAGAGATGCTGCTCAAGAAGAATCAGAACCTGCTTCAGACTCTGCTCCCACTCCATCCCAAGCTCAAGCTGTTTCACCAAATACAGAGCAGTCACACTCAGAGAAAGGAGATGCTTCTAAACATACTGTTTCAAGGGAAAAGACTGCTTCTCCACATGGTACTGCTCCTCATGATTCAGAACAGGATGAGAATCAACCACCCACTCCCAATGATTATACTTCCACAGATGGTTCTCAAACATCTGGAGGAGATGAGGGAGTGATGGCTGATGATGAGCCATCTGCTCAAGAAGAAGTTCTGAATGCTTATGCTGTGACAAGGGAACTAAGGAGACTGAAGAAAGCTCATGAAGATCAAGCTGCACTACTTTTGAAGTTGAGCAACAAGTTCAGACGATTGAAGAGGTTTGTTTGTCTACTTGTTAAACATCACAGGCTATGGGTCAAGTCACAACAGAAACATGGTCACAAACCTAAGTCCAAGAAAAGACAATTCAAGAAACATTCTTCATTCCCATTGGGGAGGAATTTGCAGAATGAGAATGTGAATGAAGATGCTGGTTTGAATAAAAGTCAAGATGCTAATGATATTCAACCTCTTGAAGAAATAACACCACTTGAAGAAAATACTCATCAAGATACTGCTGAGAGAAAGATTGATGAGACTGAGCAAATTGATGTTCAAGATGTTGATATTCAAGTCAAAAGTGGTGATAATAAAGAAGAATTGGATGTGGAAGATACTGGTGTTGAAAATGCTCATCAAAATACTGCTCATCAAGATACTGAGAGACAGTTTTTAATCACACCAAGGACTTTGGATTTTGAAGAAGATGTTGGTCCATCCAATCCAGTTCAGGAAGAAGAGATTAGAAAATCTACCAATAGTGATGATGAGACTATTGCTGAGATTATGATGAGTATATCCAGACCTACAGGCATTGTTATTCAAGAAGTTGAACATACTCAAGAAAAACCTTCTCCTCAACCTACTCAAGAAACTAATCCTAAAGACAAAGGGAAAGGAATCTTGGTAGAACCAGAGAAAAAGAAGAAGAAGAAGGAATTCACTTTAGCACAGATAAGGGCTATTCAAGAAGCTAAAGGTGAAGAAGCTGCTAAAAAGTTACAAGCAGAACTTGATGCTGAGTTTGAAAAAGAAAGAGAGATTGTTGTTCAACTAAGAAGACCAATGACAAAAGCTCAAGAAAGAAATTTTTATATGAGTTATTTGAAAGGTCGTGGATACAAAGGTTTACAGAAGTTAAAGTATCAAGAAATGAAGGATTTATATAATGCTGTCAGAGAAGCTTATGTAAGACAAGTTGATGGCATTATTGGTTATGATACTGAAGAAGGAAAACAGATGATGGAGGTTAGTAATAAAAGGAAAAGAATAACAACTAAATTACAGTCATCAAAGAAGTCTAAATCTGAAGTGGAATTAAGAGCAAACACAATTGATGAACTGAGGAATTACCTAAGAGTTGTTGACTTTGAGCTTCCTAAGTCAGAAGAAGATGCTGCTACAAAGGCTAAGATATCAGATTTGAAAGTGATAGAATCTGAGAAAGATGGAGATTATTTTGTTTTCCATAGAGAAGATAACAGCTTTAGAGCATTCAATTTGTTGTTGAATGTATTGCATCTTATTGACAGAGAAGACTTGTTTCATCTACACCAACAAATTCAAGCTTATTTTAAACAAATTCCACTCAAAGGAATTGGTGTATTGTTGCTGGGAGATCTCACAACACTGTGGGAAACAGAAGAGACAAGCACAGATGATATTTGGAAAAATCAAGAAGTCTGGGAAATTCAAAGTTGGAAATTCTTTGAAAAGGCTGGTGTGCATGTCTTAGAGTTGGAAGATGGTACTATAATCTATATGTTAGCTGAAAGAAGATATCCTCTTACAAGAGATATGATGATGAGGATGCTGGATCATGGTATGGAAGTAGAGCAAGAGGATGAAACTGCTGTGATTAATTTGTTCATTAATTGGACAATATTAAAAGATGATGATGCATAATTACTGGTATGGTTTTAATTATTTAAATCTTTTGAATAAACAAGTACTTTATTCAAAGTACTGCTGATCAAACAGTACTTTTCCAAAGTACTGCTTGCAGCATAAAACCAGTAAAGTCTTTTGTAATACTAATTTTTGTCTTGTGCAAAATACTTTTTGAAGCACAAATGTTTACAGCAACAGATTGTTTTTGGAAATATACATGGTGTTAGTACTTGTGCAACACAACAAATGGTATTCAACTCACCATGTTTAACAAACAAGAAAGAGTTTGACTCATCATGAGGGTACGACTCTGATGTGATAATCAAATCCGTTTTTAGTTGGCAATTTACTAAAAATTGTATGGTTTTTAACTCACCATATCTGTGATAAGTGAAGAGTTAACTAGCCCACAAGAAAATGGCTTGTGGTAAAGGCTGTGGAATATCCATTTATATGGTAATTAGTTCACCATAGTAATTGTACTAAAAGAACTAGCTAGTCCAAAAGCAAACGGCTATTGGTAAAGACTACTCAAATCCGTTGATAGCTGATGATTTGCTAAAAATCATATGGTTATCAATGTACCATGGTTTACTTAACCTAAACATTGGCTACTCCAGAGTTAATGGCTTTGGTAAAGAGACATCAAAATCCATTAATTTTCAATGATTCACCTCTCACTGGAGTTCACACACCTGGAAGTGATGAGAATAGTATGAAACTTAACAGATTTGATGTACCTTATGTTGCTGAGTAGCTGAGAAGAACTAAAGTTGCTGTAAAGACAAAGAATTGTTGCTGATAAAGATTGCAGATACTAACTACATATTGATGATAACAAAACAACAACGAGTAAGACTTTAAAAGATACAACCTTTCCTTGAAGATAAAGATAATTGTTTACACAGAAACTTGAAGTCAAGCAAGTAGAATTCAAGTTAGGGGAGGATTGTTGGGGTATAATGTCAAAGTACTGCTGGATGTCAAAGTACTGTTGGAAGATAAAAGTCAAAGTACTGCTCGTGTTGATAAAAGTCAAAGTACTGCAAGGGTTAAAGACTGAAAACATTAAGGAATATTATGTAAATTCTAGAATATTCTAAGTTAGAGTTAGTTTACTTGTAGTTCAAGTATTGTAAACCGACTAGGGTTTCCTTGTGCCTATAAAAGGATCCCTAGGTTGGCATTAGAGATATATACGTTTTTAGAGAAAAACTTCAAGTTCGATATTAGAGTTGTTAGGGTTGTTTGTGAGTCTGTGTACGAAAGCAGATTCAAAGAGTTAATAGAATCATTGAAGTTTACTATTCTTCTTAAGCTTTGTTAAAGTAGATTCCGCATACTTAATAAAGATATTCAGTGTTTCATTGTTAGTAATTTAGGATTTATCCAAGGTTACTAAGCCCTTAACAAGCTACATAGTTAGTTTGGTCAGAGTATATCGATCCAACACTCTTTAATTTGGTATAAATCTTGATAATTGTTTTGAAACTTTTTTTACATATTTATTGGGTAATGATTTTTTTGATGTTTTTGCTATTTTCGACCCTATTTTTAACCTTAAAAATTGCCGAATCATAAAATACTTCAAACACAAAAGTTTTAGATTTTGGTTCACTCTTTACTCAGAAATTTGAATCACTCAATTTCGATATGGTAAGAGTGAGATATCACATGTTAAAGATGACGTTTTAGTCATATTTGTTGCACACAAGATGTTTGATGAAATGTTTAGCTTAAATTTTTAGTGTTAAAATTGCGTTAAATGCACTAATTTTTGTACCACAACGCATCATTAATCATTTTATTAATGCAAGATTCAAAAAGTGATGTTTTTTAATTGTTATTTTTTTAAACAAACTGATGAACCTATTATAACATAATAGCTAAATGTCAATAATTGATCAACCAAAAACAACTAATGTTCATCAACTAAAAAAGCATAAACTAACTGATGAACCTATAACCTATGTTAACACAAATAAACTAACTGATGAACCTACAAAAATTGATTAACCAAAGTAACTGATGAACAAAATGTTCATCAGTTACTTTAGTTCATCAATTTTTATGCTAACATTTTGTTCATCAGTTACTTTGGTTNTACATTAATAAAATGACTAAAGGTGCATTGTTGTACAAAAATTAGTGCGTTTAACTCGATTTTAAGACAAAAAATCTAAGCTAAACATTTCATCAAACACGTTGTGTGCAACAAATATGAGTAAAACGTCAACTTTAACGTACGATATCTCACTCATATCATATTGGATTTGAGTGATTCAAATT
Organism: Artemisia annua; assembly: GCA_014162995.1. Lineage (NCBI taxonomy): Eukaryota > Viridiplantae > Streptophyta > Magnoliopsida > Asterales > Asteraceae > Artemisia > Artemisia annua. The sequence continues at coordinate 33,827 of LBNU01003983.1, read as the reverse complement.
TCTGGGTAAAGAGTGAACCAAATCCTACGACTTTTATGTTTTAAATTTTTCACGATTCGGTATTTATGATGGTACAAAATAAGGTCGAAAATGGCCAAAAAATCAAGAAAATTAACACTCATTTCGTATGTAAAAACAAAGTTTCGAAATTTTTAACAAAATTTATACCAAATTAAAGAGGATAAAATTTTAGAAATTATGGTGAAATCGGTTTTTTCTAAAAGTTTATCGTTTAAGAGTTATATGCGTTTGAAGTTCGAGGGTGAAAAAGAATAAACGGGTTAAAAGACCAAAACGCCCTTTGACCGAAATTAATAAAAAAAATAAAAGGTTTTGACTAGATATCTAATGGTGGAGATTACTTTTTAAACTTTGCAATTTTTAGTTCTTTGCAAATGATCGGCAACCACTAATCTCATCCGTATCCATTTTTGTTGGACAGCAAGCAAACAAATACTCCGTATTTTATATTTCTATAAATATTATACCTCGAAGTAATGAGTTCTTACAAAAAAAACATTTAAGCTTTTCAATCGAGCTCAATAATAACAATGGAGATACATGCATGTCCCTACGCCCTTGCCAATAACATCAATGTGTAAATAACTTTGTTGTTCACACAATGGCCGCAAAATTTTACGTCTTCTATTTTATTTCCAGAAAGTTTAAGTCCATGACTAGACATGAGAATGGGTCCCTGCGACTAGGAAACTCTCTCAATCTAAGAAAGAATATTGGACACCATGACTAGATAATGGCGGGCTGAAGGAGTTTCTTGTGACTTACATGTTTTTTAACTTCGTAGTGTAAAGTGTTGCCAAAATTAGTAAGTTTTCTAAAAAGAAACAATGTCCAAAATATTTATGTTATAAATCTTCTTTACTTTTAACGAAATGAAGTTGATAACTTTTCTAAAAAGAAACAATGTCCAAAATACTTATGTTATAAATTACTTTTTAACAATAAATATACAGGGAATTCATCAAAATAATATTTGAAATGATGTTTGTAACGTATGGATATTACACTTGCTGTAAATATGCTGTAAATTCTTCATGGCTTACCTCACTTTTCTTGCTTTGTTTCATCCATATTGCCCTTGCTCTCGTTTCAGAAAATAAAAAAATAAGAAAAATTTAAAATTCCCTTGCTTCGAGATAGTACTGTTCCTTTAGTGGTTATGCTGTTCAACTTTAAAAGATATTGGATGACGAGTGCACCTATCAGCATCCGCATCTATAATTAATGCAGCCAAGAACTAAAAAATACTCCAATAAATAGTAAATTGTAAAAATTGGTCTTATGGTTTAGCCAAATTACAGGTGCAGTCTATATCATTTTGAAAGTGCAAAGACTGTCCCTGTCAGGAACTTTGATGTGCATGTTTCGTCTCTAGATTAACTAAAATGATTAATTTGCCCCTTGTATGTCTCTTTATGAATGTTTCTTTGAATTTTATCATTCTTTAAATAAAATTCAAGAACATAAAGATAATTCTTAGATTCATCTCACCACACATACATCTGTAACTAAATACCTTTTTTAAAATCACAAACATGTAGATTTGGCATTGAAAATCATCATCAACAACAACAAAAATATCAACCTAACAAGGAAAAAAAAACCCAAACACATTCTCTTTTTTAAATTCAATTTCACATCTTCTCAACTATGAACCTTATTCTTCATCTCATCCCCAATAACACCTAACCTTTTAATTCATAAGCACTCTAGCATAAAACACATGTGATAAACATAAATTTAATTAAACCTAATTCATTTAATTTTTTCAAAAAAAAAAAAAAAAAAAAAAAAAAAAAAAAAAGAGAAAAAAAAGAAAGTTCGAGTGGCTATGGTGGCAAGGGTATTGATGGTTGGCGTTGGAGACAACGGTGGCCAGGACTATGGTTATGGTTGAAGTAGCGTTGGTTGGTTTTTGTATAAGAAACTGAGTTTGCTTTGTATGTGTGTGTGATATATACTAAATTTCGGTAAGAGTAGTGATATGTACACATATATTTCTTCATACACGTAAATTTTAGCTGTATGATCATAATGGTCCCACTAAATTTATGTGTATGAAGTAAAAGTGTATGCGTACATATCACTACCCTTTAGGTAATAGTTTTGATGTTAAATCATATAAATGTATTAAAATATTTTTTGTGTCCTTCAATTTTTTTCTAAAGAAAATTTCAAGGGAAATTCATAGGGGAAGAAGACAAGAGCTGTTTAGTCATTTAATTTCGTCCAGGGACGAAACTTACCCTTGCACACCAAAGTTCTCCACAAAGGCTATGTCTATACTTTCAAAATGATAGAGACCGTGCCTGCAATTTGACCAAAGTACAAGAACAATTTTTGCAATTTACTCTTAAATAAAAGAATAATGTTGATATTTTATGAAACTTTAAAGTGCTAAAAAGGTAAAAAAGTAAAAAATAAAAATAAAAATAAAATAAAATCATGGTCGCCACCTGTGATGCTAGAAGCACCGACCATCTTTTCTTAGTATGAAAAACAAGTTTACCAGTCGTGCCATCTTTGGGCCTGACTATTTCTACAAAATTCGTCTTAATTGTTAAGGTTATAGTAAATATTTTGAGCGTTTTCATACTTTCTATCATGTGATTATCGTTAAGTTGTTGTGTGTTTTGCTGGGTTTGGATGTTTTTGTTTGAATTTTCACAGCGGTGTCTTCTAAGTTTGTCGTACTTTTAGGGTAGTTTTAATCGAAATTATTGTTACCAACTATCTTTTTTCTTTTCACAAGGTAATGAAATAAAAGTACTTCGGCTATAATAAAGTTACCAACTTCACAAGTTTGCAACTTGACAAATGACTAATACAATCCAAAAAAAAAAGATTATGACTAATCCATAAGTTACCAAAAATGAAACGAATATGCCGACATACTCATAATCCAATATGGTGCCTTTACACTCAATCCAATCCAATCTATTATCATATCATATCAACATATATCTAAATGCAAGTATCTAATTGCTTCTACATTAACAGATTTCATATCCCAATCCAATCACTAAAATATTTAACATCTATAAAACAAATGTTAAAAATTTGGATTTTAATCTACTCTACTGTGTTCATGATTCAGTAGGTTTTTCTCAAACCGGCTTCTAATGACTAAACTGGTTAAATCGGCCGGGTCAACCCGCGTTTTAATACGCTGTATAAAACACCTATTTTATACCGGCATTACCTTTCTTAAAAAAAAGAAGAGTAAATTAAAATATTTGTCATACTGATATATCCAATTCGTAGGTGCAGTCCTTACCTTTCCAAAAATACAACTATTATTTTTGTGGAAAACTATTGATACATATTCACACTGAAAAGAATGACATTTTTGTGAAATGACTAAAGTGACTCAAACTAAAATGACAAAGTCTAAATAAAAAAGATGACATTTAGTCATTTACTTTGAGCCAGAGACGATGTCTACACCAAACATGTCTCAAGTAGACACCATTTGCATTTTTGAAAAGAGGCGATTTTAACCAATGTTTTAAAAACGGGTTTGACCCTGCCGGTTGAATCGATAACCGGTCATGTTAGCGGGCCGGAAGTAGCCGGTTTCCGGATATTTATAACCCGGATTGCACCGCCAGGTTTTTGTTGACCCGGGTCAACCCGGTTTAATAGATCCGTCCGGTTCATACAATGAAATTGCCGATAAGCAATTTTTAAGTTTACATGTCTAAAAATTGTGGCAAGTGTACCCATTTTTATGCGTTTTAACATTAATAATAACTTGTTTGCACCAATGACACATATAAAATGCACAATTAAAAAGGAACCGACTTTTTCTATATCATTAATGAACTCTTGAGCACCAACAATAACTTGGTGAGTATATGGATGCATTTACCGAACAGAGATCTTAAGAAACAAGTATAAAGTAGGCTTGTGTTTACTTAAATATATCTAACTTTTGCCAAATAAACATTTTGCCACTAAACATAAAATGCTCCAAAGATAAATACCGTTGAAATTGTTGTACTATAATAACAGAATGACCAACCAGTGGGTAACTTGGTATATAACAAACTTACATTTAGTCAATAAAATTTATGTATCATTAACCCCTCTCATATGTGTATTTAAACGGCTTCCAACAAGGTTTTATATGTGTTTGGTGTTGAATTCTACATGTCTCATGAGTGTTTCATAAGTCATACTAAAGTAGAATTGTTTGGGTAGTAAACCGGTTTGACCCGACGGTTGAACCGGTTGAACCTTTCCAAAACCAGTTCGATCAAAAATACGGTTTTTAAAACATTGATTTTAACATAATATTTGCAGTTTAGTTAAAAAAAGAAAAAGAAAAAAAAGAAAATAGATTCAACCCCACTCCCACGTCCCACCCCACCATTTATTTTACTGACCAAATTACCAAGGTGTCTGAACACGACAAGATAACGAATCCTTACTCCATTAGTATGCGTGTGTTCAAACATTATTTACAGATCCATATATTTCTCTCTTTAACACATCTTTGTCTTCATTAATACGTTAAATTATAAGATCAGATCTTCCTCCAAACCCAACTAGCTAGATTCTTTTCATTCCTTTTTAACCATGATGAATTTCAAATGTTTTTTTCTTCTTCTTTAACACAACAAAACTGTAAATTACATACATGGGTTTGTGACTCAATTATTAATAAATTACTGGTTTTTTGATCCTTTTAATGTGCAGTGTTCCACGTTATTCATCAAAGAAGTGAATTTGGAGAATAAGGTATGTTGATGTAAAAGTTTTGTTTCTATTTTTAGTAAGTTTCTATTTTTATTTTTTATTATATTGTTGCTATGAAGTTTTTTTAGTAAGTTTTGTTTCTATTTTTAGCAAGTTTTTTTTTAAATGAGATTGTTGCTATGAAGTTTTTTTTACTCAAATTTAGTAAGTTTTTGTTGCATTTTTTCACATTTAATTGTTGGTGTGCTCTTTATTGTATGAAATGACTAAAGACTGTTTTTTAGGATCTTTTTAGAATAAAATGCTTGTATGACAAATAGCGTTTAACTTTTGAATTTTGGTTAAATGCTAGTAAAAGAAGCGTTTAGCGTTTATGTCATTTTATACTTAGTTTTGCCAAACATCTAATAGCAATTGATTGGTTTATATTTTGTTTTGGATTATTGAATTGTAATTCTTGTACTATTTTATTAAGGTTAGTGTGATATTATTGCGGTATAGAAAAATGGCAACACCGGTGGAGCCGCCAAACGGGGTTAGAACAGAAGGGAAGCATTACTTTTCAATGTGGCAGGCATTGTTTGAAATCGATACCAAATACGTTCCTATTAAGCCTATTGGTAGAGGTGCTTACGGTATTGTGTGTTCGTCTGTTAACCGTGAAACAAATGAGAAAGTTGCGATAAAGAAGATACATAATGCTTTTGATAACCGTATTGATGCCATGAGAACCTTACGTGAACTTAAGCTTCTTCGGCATCTTAGACATGAAAATGTTATTGCTTTGAAAGATGTGATGATGCCTGTTCATAGAAGAAGTTTTAAGGATGTTTATTTGGTTTATGAGCTTATGGATACTGATTTGCATCAGATTATCAAGTCGTCTCAAGCACTTACAAATGACCATTGCCAGTATTTCCTCTTTCAGGTATATACTCCTTTTTTTTTTTTTTTTTTTTTTTTTTTTTTTTTCGTATTCTGTATTTATAGAAATATTGTGAATTTTAAAAATAACCCACAATTAATTCTTAGCTGTTGCGAGGACTTAAGTATCTCCACTCAGCAAACATTCTCCACCGTGACTTGAAGCCAGGAAACTTGCTCATCAATGCAAATTGTGACCTGAAAATATGTGATTTTGGGCTTGCACGAACCAGGGTCGGCAAAGACCAGTTCATGACAGAGTACGTGGTGACCCGTTGGTACCGGGCCCCGGAGCTTCTGCTCTGCTGTGACAACTATGGTACCTCAATTGATGTTTGGTCTGTCGGGTGCATTTTTGCTGAACTTCTTGGGAGAAAACCCCTGTTTCCAGGTACAGAGTGTCTCAACCAATTGAGATTAATTATCAACATTCTCGGCAGCCAACGAGAAGAAGAGATTGAATTTATTGATAACCCAAAAGCAAGAAAGTTTATAAAGTCGCTTCCGTGTTCACAAGGGACTTCATTTTCTAGACTGTACCCTCATGCTCATCCATTAGCGGTTGATTTATTGCAAAAAATGTTGGTTTTTGATCCTTCAAAGAGGATTAGCGTGACAGAAGCACTTCAGCATCCTTACATGTCATCCCTTTACGACCCGAGATGTGATTCCGTGGCTCACGCTCCTGTGGATATGGATATTGATGAGGATCTAGGGGAAGATATGATAAGAGAAATGATGTGGAAGGAGATGCTTCATTATCATCCTGAAGTTCTTGCTACTGCCAATGCATAGGTATTATTTCTCACTATCATTGGATTTTCGTGTTTGGACTATAATTTTTTAGCTTATCTTTGTTGTATCTTGTTTTGGTCTTTGTTCTTCCTTCCTTTTTGTATTTTAGTATAAATAAGCATGGGGTATAATGCATTGGTAGCGTCATACCTTTGAATGTATCATGCTTCAAAAACAATCTGATTCCATGAGCTTGTTTTCAGCTTGAGCTCTGTACTTGTATATACGCGTGTTGTAATTTCACTCTCTTCATCGTCCCTCCCCTCATCACCAAAACATGGTGATGAAAGATTGGATATTTGTCAATGTTGTAGACTAATTAAGGATTTATGGATACACGAGAATGATTAAATTGCTTTTGATTGCTTTGCGCAAATGCACTTATTTTGTATGGCATGAGGTAAAAAGTTATGCGATATGCTTGAACTAAAGCATGATTTGTTTCACGTCACATGACTATGAGTTATTCTGCAAAATGCCTGGATTTTTCTAGTTATTACACATTTGTAGCAAAGACATGAAATTTTGGCAAGTGCACTGGGACTTATAATCTTTGGACTAAAGATTTGTTGGATATGCTTGAAAATTGTCATTTAATTTGATTCCTGTGCTGTGTAGACGGTCGTGTCTGACTTGTATATATGATCTCTCAATCTTCTTGTCTGGTTTGTATGATTCGGTTGGAGCTTAATTTAACATAGTTAACTATTCAGTGCTTAACTGGTTCTTACATGAACATTTCTCAAAAACCAAACCGTTAGGAATTCGTCTTGTTCATACTTTAGCCAATTAACATCGGCTCGTAACAATCTATACTTGTAGGAATATGACATATGATGTACAACTCGTGTATTATCCATTGTGGGTGTTCAATAATTAAACAGAAAAACAGGATTAACAACGAGTATTATTTCTGTTCAGATAAAAAAAAAATAAAAAAAAAAAAAAAAAAAAAAAAAAAAAAAAAAAAAAAAAAAAAAAAAAAAAAAAACCGAGTACTACGTATATTATTTGGCATATTTGGTACGGCTAGTGGTCCCAAAGGGTAGAGGTAAAACTAAAGTCTCTTTGGATTTTTGTCATTCATACACATTATCTAATAAATCTGTAGTCTATATGACAACGATTAAAATGCTTGCTTTTGTTGCACAAGTATATTGAATTTCTTGTCATATTGTTGGTAGGTCATTACTATTGTTATTGAATTCATTTTACTAATATTAAAATATTCGAATAGCATGTGATATGATGTTATACACGTCTCACTCTTCATGCGTAGAGTAATAGGTTTTCTTTCTATAGAAAGATTGATATTGAACGATGCAAGATCACTAGGTGCCCATTACTCATAGGACTCGTTTTTATAGCAAAAAATGCTTTAACTCATCATTTATTTATAGTTCCGAACTTACAAATTAACTCAAAAACATTCTTCTTCCATCACTCAAGTTATAGAACACCTTCGGAACTCACAGCTTTTTTCTTTTTCTTTTTTCATAATAATATAACACATTTAAATAAAAACATTACTAAATTTAAATAAACTAAAGTATTACATTAAAATTAAATTTTATACAATTTTAGGACTAACATTGCAAACCTAAAAGGTCTAACCGTGTAAAAATAGTACTATAAGGGACTAAAGTCAAAAGAATGAAACATAAAGAGTTAAAAAAAGTATATACATGTAAACCATCTTCTTCCTCCTCTTGCTCCATCTTAAGGTAAAAATAAAATAAAATAAAAACCGCACAAACACATAAACACAAACATACACATAGAAAAAGAAAAAGAAAAAAGAAAAAAATGCCTTATAACTCGGATGGTTAGTTCGGCGCAAGTACCTATGGCGTGAGGTGGGGTGTCGAGTGAGGCATAGGATCGCGTTATAGGGCAATAACGTGTCTTATAACGCTCGACACCGAGTGCTCTAATGAATGAACTTTTGATACTTTAAGTACTCTCTTTGCCCCCAAACTTTTGGGTTAATTGCAAAATTTGCCCCTTCTATCTTCTTCATGTTGACCCTAACGGCTAACACTTGAGCTTTTTCACATTTTGGATTGCATTATTCTTTGAGGGCCATCCCATCCCATTATTAGCTTTTGCATTTAAGTAGTAGCTATATATCATGTTTTTAATGTGCCATGTGATTCATGTGAATATGCGATTCATGTTTTTAAAGTCTTATTGTAAAGCAAAATGGCCAATATATAAAGCTTTCTGCATCAACAGCAAAATAAAAGCCAAAAAAGGGGCGTTCCATTGTCGATACACATTATGAAAATACTTCTACTTGGACAACTGTAATAGTTTTGATTGGATTGCTGATATGCTCTTTGACGGGTCATGTTGCTAACTTGTTATCACGCCAACTTAGAATCATCTAATTTGATCAAATGACGTGTCTAGTGAAAAATATATGTTATAACGCCAAAAATACACCTGCATTTCGAAACATGACCTCAACTATTTCAGCCATCTTGAAATAATTATAGTACCTTAGGTCATAAGTTCGATAAGATATCCATTTTCCCCTCTGTTCCTTCATTAGTCCAACACCGCCATTAAAAATTACACCATTCGAGTTATGAAAGATGACATAGACAAACTCAACAGGGAAGGAAGTGCAAGAGCAATCAAGCATGTTTTTTGTTGGTTAAATGTGTTTCTGTGTTCCCAGATTAGGGTTAAGATAATCAATGAGGTACCGGATATTCACTTGAAATCGTGGTATCACTTTCCAATAGAAACTATTCGACCCTATGCCTGGGTTACACGAATATCTCTATGGGATAAGACCAAGTGATGTTCTTGTTTTAGGCACAAATCAAGAACAGAATCGTATTCAAGTGTTTAGGGTTTTTGTTGATCGTACTCATGCATAATGTTGTGACCTCTATTTATAATAGAGAATACTCAAACCCTAGCCCATGGAATTATGTATATTTAACGGCCCATTAAATATATCATAATACTTTCCATAATAGTAGGAATCAGTGGTTATCAGTGGAAACAATATTACCACTAGCAGTGGTAACATTAACACTAGCAGTGGTAATATTAACACTAGCAGTGGTAATATCAACACTAGCAGTGGAATCAGCAGCAGAGTCATATCTGCTAGCAGCAGAGTCAGCAGTAGAGTCTAGCAGCAGAGCAGTAGAGTCTAGCAGCAGAGTCTACTAGTATAACCACAATTGAGTCAGGGTGTTCATGGACCAAATGGGTGTACACTCCGTACCTCCAAACCCATTACCAGGTGTGAACTCATCCCTCAAGTGCACTAAATTTTCCAACATTTTTATTCTTCTATGTCATCCTTAATTTATTTTCAGAGAAGAGAACTAGTTGGTCACATATACTAATCATTGTAGGTGTCTGAATTGAGCTCCATTGTTGACTTCGTGGATTAATGAAAAGCATGGTTTTTACTTTTGGGATTGACACTGCCCTAAGGTAAGATTGTTACTAATGAGACCAAATCTATGAAGCTTTAGGGTCATTAGGTAAAAAGAAGGTACTTAAAAGTTTCATTAAAGTAACTAGAGGGGCTTGATTGCTGTCGAAGTAAGCTTTCGAAGGCTTGATCATCATTGAAGTAAAGTTTACAAATACGGAGTAATTCTTTATCAAAGTTAAAGGTCACTATAGAAACTTGTGTTGGTTAAAGCATAATAAACATTAGGAGCTTATTGTTTGTTAGATAATAAAGGCCCACAAGTCTATTGTGTATGTCACGTCTAGTTGCTAGGTTTTGTATAGGTTAGTTACTATTATATTATAAGAGTCATTTAGCTATAAATATCACAAGAGATTATATAGTAACTAACCTACACAAAACCTGACAACTAAACTGGCCAAACCTAACGGTCTTACGGGCTTTTATTATCTAACACTTATAAGTTGCATATTTTTATCAATCGGGTGTCCTAAAGTTTGATTTTACTTTACGTTTAGGTTTTATGACTCACAAGCAACGAAAATCAGGTTTAGGTTTACCCCTAATGATACGTGGTTTATGATTTTGTGTTATTTCGGGTTTTGGGTTGATGGTATTTTCAAAGACTATTTCTTATCGTGTTTTAAGTATCATATTATGTATGCCAAAACGGAGAGGTGTAAAATGGGGTAGTATATTGAAACAAGTTGAGTTATGTCTAAATGCGGAATGATCGGAGTCAGGTTGTGTTAGACAGTTAGAGTGATCCATTAATATTTGCTTATGAATTCCAAGCTTGCATTAGGCTTGTCCTATAAAACTCAAACTCAAAGCTTGACTCCAACTTGATCGAGCCTGCATTTCAAGCTCGAGTTCAATAAAGATCAATTGTCATATTAAGCTCGACTCGACTTAAATGATAATGACAATTAAGTAATCAGGTGTATTTAATAGTAATATTGTAATGTAACCTAAGCTTGATAAGGCTCGTGAACTTAACAAGCCGAGTATTTTAAGCTCAAGGTCAACTCAAGTAGCTCGAGCTAAAAAACAGCTACCTCACAGATGTTCAGTTAATTTCAAATTTTATTAGGCCAATTGTAATGGTAACCGCAACTTTTGTGGTCACCATCTGTCACATCGACGCACATCAGTTTTCTCTCTCCAATACTACACCCCAAATACAATTTGGTTATGGTGACAACGGCAACCGTAACTTCTCTTTTAAATTAGAAACCAAAACTTTTATTTATAAATTAAAACGTTACATAGATAATTAAAAATGTATAAAATGCGAAACTTAATAAAAATACACGAATACCTAAAAACGTATTATAATATCGAGTTTTTTTTAGGATATTTATAAAGAAGCCAAATGAAATGAAGGACGGATCATTTCCTCCGTCATTTCATTTGATTTCTTATAAATATCCTCCAAAAAATTCGAAATTGAAATAAAAATACAAATTACGATACAATGCGAAATTTAAAAAAAAAAATACGAAAACTAAAGCTTAATCGCCCTATATGTATTTTACACGTGGCCAAACAGATTTAGTATTGATTTGATCTTGTATTTTTGCCACATGTTTAAACAAAGTATTATGCATCTCGTAATCTTTCCAAGATTCTTTGTTTAAAAAAGTGTCAATCAAAGCACGGTTTTCTTCCGGAATGTCAGCATTTCTCGTATGCTTTCCTTAGATCATCTTTTACTGTGCTTGCATTCTCAAATTGCACGGCTAAGTCGATAATCGCTTGCTGACGAACAGTATCCTCCTCAATTAGTTTCAATACAAGCTTTGATTTCGTCGATGGTATGTGAAAGCGAACAATCATAATTTTTGGTAAAGAAGTATGATAAAAAGANTTTTTTTTTTTAAGCCACCACTTTATTGAATCCATAAAAATTTATTATGAAGTTGGATGGGAGTAGAGACACAAGCTGTGCTCCCACTCCTTTCTGAATACAAAAGCTTACTCGATGAAAAATAAAAACACCACTCTTAGCACTATTTGAGTGGCTAATGACTAGGGGTGTCAGTAGGGTCGGGTTGACCCGACCCGAACCCGAACCCGATAAGGTTTATCAGGTCGGGTTAAATTGGGTTAAAAATCTTGTCGGGTTGTTTTGACCCGAACCCGATAACCCGATAGTGTTATCGGGTCGGGTTCGGGTTGAATTATTTATCTTATCGGGTCAACCCGATAAGACCCGACAATTTCTACTTATTTATCTTTTAAGTATAACGTTGTAAGCCAATTAGTATTTGCATTACATGAGACAACAAATATATTACGGATGATATAGTATTATCTTAAGAATATCCTCTTAGCATCCTGTTGTAATAAAAAACCGTTATAAACTTATAATCCTATTAGCAGTAACCAGTATGTGGATCACAATGCCGAGCAAATTAAATAATCAGATGTCCTTATGTTCAAATTGTTAAAATATTTTGTTGAAAAGAATTACGATGTTGTGGAAGTTAGATCATTGATGTTCATTTCAGCTTAAGTGATTGTTTTTATATACATTTTCTTTGTCTACACTTCCAATATTATATCTAATAAGAAATAAACAATACTAACTCAAGTATGTGCTATGATGTTAGCTCATTGTGTCAATCAGAATGAGCTAAAAATGGGTAAGAAAGTTTACAATAAATCATTTTCATTTATACCTCTATAAACTGGTTGCCTTTTAGCCATACACTCGAACCCGATAACCCGATTTAACCCGACCCGACTTAATACGACCCGATAAACACCCGAACCCGATAACCCGATTTCTAATCGGGCCGGGTTGCGGGTCACTTTTTTAAAACTTAAAACCCGACTCAACCCGACCCGATAGACCCGATAACCCGACCCGATAACAACCCTACTAATGACAATAGACTTAATGCGTGAAAGTGTATCCAAAGCTTCCGCATCGAATTCCCCTCACGTAGAAAAAGCAAAAGGTATGAACTTGTATCCGTTGTCCTCACATTTGGGCGCATACTTCCTCTTTTTCTTCTCCACAGCATTACACATGGCTACCCCAGGAGCCCATGAAATCGCCCCAGTACCAGCAAATGGAGAGATTCCGGTCACACCAAACATGCATATTTTCTTTGGAGCCAATTGAATAATAACAAGTCTGCAGGTCGTAACTCCTTCCCATCCTCCGAAAGAAACCCCATTGGAGCCTCCTTACGCACCATGATCCCAACCTTGGAACATATATCAACAAGAATATCACGCATCAGATTATGCCTGAACATATTATTATTATTATTATTATTATTATTATTATTATTATTATTATTATTATTATTATTATTTATTTATTTATTTATTTATTTATTTATTTTCTTTTATTTTTTTATGTATTTATATGTTTCAACGTTTAAATAAATGTGAGAGAGTGTGCAATTACTTCGGTTGGCAACCTAACCGAATGGGCGACGCGGTCAAGTGAAGCCGTGCTAGTGGGGATGACGCGGCGAGGGACTCGGTTGGTTGCTTTGCAACGCAACCATTAGCATTGCCTTTAGTGTCATGTGTGGCAAAATGATTTATAGTATAGGTGATTTTGGTTCTCCTTTTTATTCTTTTCATAGCGATCTGTCTACTTTTAATCGTACAGTTCTAGACTTTTAGCATCTTTAGCCCCATAGTAAGCCCAACTAGGCAACTAGTATTAGATTTTCAAATTCTAAACTCTTTTATGACACAATAGCATGGTACTAGCGGGAGCAAATAATTTTTACCAAATTTCGACTTTTTTTTGGGATTAACTGATTGATCATTGATGGGAGTTTTCGACAGTGATGTACAAACGAGTATTTAATACTCGCATGTTGCTTCGGGATATTCTTAACAAAATATTATGATTTTATTTTTTTTAAATTTATTTCATTTTGGCATTTGTTCAATTAGAGAGACCTTCAAACTTTTTTATTTTATTTTAGTGGATGCTGAAAAATGAAATTCTAATTTTGGTTATATCCCTTTGATAATATTTTATAAAACTTTTAACCATTTGAGGGATTTCTACAAAAACTATTTTCACTTGGAGGGAGTTTTGTGAAAACTTAAAGCCTTAATTTTAGTTACAAAACCATCCTTTTCAGGATATTGTATGAATATTTTATAGTTCGATGGGTCTAACGAAAGTTGTATACTTTGAAAAGGATTTTATGAAAATTATCTATAACGGAACAAAACTATTTTCTAACAAATAGTACCCCATCCTGTTATATTTTTGCCAAATGTATATTAGCACAATGAGAGAAGTGATTGTGTTAAAGGGATAGAAAATGTAACTTTTTAGTTTTTACGCTATTATCAGGTGTACAAGCAAATGTTAGTTTCTTCATTTTTATATAAAAATGAAGGTTTATGTGTGACACATGAGTCAATAACTAATAATTTAACAATCGTTCAATTAGGGATTTTATTTTTATTATTTTTTTATATACTTTTCTTCTTTTTATATATTTTTTGTCACATTGACGGACTAATCCACAATCATTTAGTTAGATTTGATGGTTGAGATTAAATCTAAGTTTTATACTCACAGAAGCATTTTAGTCAAACTATATAAATAATTATTTTTTCATTTCTCTATTTACACCTTTATTTATTCACACAATAAATATGTGTTTCCCCAAACACTCTCTCCTTCCCTCCCTTTCCCCCACACCCAAAAAAATAAAAATAAAATGATAAATAAATAAATAAAAATTAAAAATAAAATTTGCACTTATAACCTTTAATTCATCTATCGATGTTCATACTATGTTAATATCTTCATCATTTATCATCATCATACTAACGTCATTCTTCATCATCAATGGCTATTTTGATTTGAATGAACCGATTATTTCAGTTATAGATGAAGTTAATAATTCAGTTGTATTATTTATGGTTGATAATTCAGATCAATCGGTTATTGATTTTGGTGCTTCGTCGATGGATTAAGTTGTTAATACTTTTGAACATATTGATTTGGATTCTTATGTTGTAAAGAATGAAATTATAATTGTGGGTTTAATTTAATGATAATTTGATGTTTAATGTTTGATATTTGTGTATTAAAACTGCTCGAAGTGTATTTGATTGCTGTTTTTTTGATCTTAATGTTTTATATTAAAGCTGTTGAATGATGAAAATTGTTTTTAAGTTGCTGATATAGTGTTCAAAATCTGTTTCGCATCATATGTATAGTATTACATGTGATATTAACTTGATGATAATGTAAAATGCTTATTAGTTAAGCTCTTAGTTTAATTTGCTTGAACTACATTGGATTACCGTTTTCATTGATGTGAATGCTTTATATTAAAGTTGTTTTGAATTTGTTCTACATCATATATGTAGTATCACTTGAGATATTTAAATTGCTGATAGTGTATAATGCTGATTATTTAAGCTCTGATTTTAATTTGCTTGAACAATATAGGATTGTTTTTTTATTGATGTGAGTACTTCATATTAATTCTCTTTGAATTTGTTCTTCATCATATGTGTAGTATCACTTGTGATATTAACATGATGACAATGTACAATGCTTATTAGTTAAGCTTTATTGTATGACAAGTATAATATCACTTGGGATATTGCATTGTGATATTCTATAAACTAGTTAAGCTTTGTTAAATTGTTGTGATATTCTATAGTTGTTGTGATATCCTATTGACTGTACGTTTTATCACATTTTTTATAGCTTCCAATATTCCAAAAACACCTCGATCATTTATTGATCATGAATTTGTTGATACTCATGGTGTTTCTTGGGTTTCGAGAGTTCTCGATAATGTATTACCAGTATTGGAAAATGTTTTTGATTTATTTGACGATTGGATCAGTATGTATAGGAAATATGTTTCAATGGCATAATTTGGTGTTAGCCTTTCTTCTCAAAAAAGATTAAGGGTTGGTTTTGTGAAACAAAAGTAGTTAGGGGGCGTTTGTTATTGGGTAGTAGGGATTGGGATTAGGTACTAAAGTAAAAAAAAAAAAAAAACTTGTTTGGTATATAAAGGTGGGGTTAGAAACTGGGTACCATGCCAAAAAAATTGGACCGCAGAAAACCTTGGTCATCCTCTTACTTTACACAAGTAACTAGATAATGGTGAGGCCATTTTTTTTCTTACCCTCACCTTATTTATTTTATTATATTTTTTTTAATTATTTTTAAATATACATATATTAATTTTAAATATATCAAATCTAATTATAACTCAAATCTTAGTCCAAACCCTTTAACAAAACAAACAAATTTTTAATACCAATCCAAATCTAAATCCAAATTTAAATCAAAATCCTAATCTTAATCTAAAACCCATCTACGAACCAAACGGACCCTTAGTGTGCAATAGGGAAGGATGTTAGAAGAAAATTTATGTGAATACTTTAGATCCTAAGAAAAGTGATAAACAAGTAAGGCATTAAAATTATAGAACTACTGGTTCCAAAGCACATGTTATTTTTTATATTATTCTTGGTACAACAAAGTTTAAGCTTACTACTTTTGATATGATACACAATCATGAACTTGATCGGATTGATTATAAACATTTTTCAAAAAGTGAGAGGAAGTTAGCTTATCTCGAGCAGCTCTTTATTATTAAATCCACAAATGTAAATCTTGGTACTGTTAGAGCTGATAAATTGTATACTCGATTGAAAGGGTCGTCTACACTCGTTCATGGTACCGAAGCATAGTTTAAGAACTTCACCTGTGGCCTGTGGGATAAATTGTTTTATAGGAGATAGCCTAAATGCTCATTTATCAGATGGAAGATCGGGAAAAGTATACACCAAACTTCATTTTTGATTATTTTGTTGAGTATGCGGAGTTGTGTGGACCGTTTTGGGTTGATGAAGTTGCAAAGTGCAACTACTAAGAGTTTGGTGATATTAATGGCACATACAAAAACCACCGCAATGGTAAAGCTTTATAAAATTTTATCATTGTGGATGCTCTTACTACTCGCACAAATATCATGATTTCTTAACTTGACCAACATTCATAGCCTAAATGGCCGAAGCTGATCAGTAACATTAAACCAAGAATGACATCTCAAACTTTTAAAACTAGAACAATTAGCTGAAAAGCAAAACATGATCTACTGTAACTAAGAAGTTATTTGAACCATGAAGCTTTGAAGCAGACCTCGGAACATCCACAAAGCAATTTTTCTTAACTAATTGACTAAGTCATTTGACAACAAGAAAATTCATTAAGAGAAGAGTCTTTACAATATGATTTCAAGGTAACTTTGTAATTGCATAAGCATTTATGGATTCAATTATCTTTTTTACAACTAATTGCTTGATTTAAATTTCCAATATAGTTTTGAATATATCAAATAATAAGTAGACTTAAGAAAACGCATCTTAAAACACCACTAATCACATGATAATCAACGAAGTTATATATAATATTGGTCAAATGGCGCAAAACATACATAATGTAGTGTGATGCAAATAAAACCAATTTTCTTTAGATTAAGAACTTTCCACAAGTTGCTCATCTTCGTCACCAGTTTTGTACTTTTGCAAGTTTTAGTTAGGTTATGGTAGGTTCAGATGTTTAAATATTCGCCTTATAGGATATTTTGAAAAATAAAAATACTAAAAGGTTGTAACTCTATTAGATTATGTTGCATGATTGAAATAAATATTCCTACATTGGTGAAATGTCTATCGTGACAATTAATTAATTGTAACTGATTAATTCTACATGTAATATACGTCATCAAAAACTAACATATTCTATATATAAAAAGATTAATTTATTGCGTATATTAAATTCACAATAATGTTTCTAGGCAAAAGTTATGTGCCTACTGCCTAATTATCTTTTTGGAAGTATAGCGGATTTCATATGTCGAATTTCGTAAATGTTTTTTCTTGAGACATAAAATATGAAAGATGGTATTGAGAAATTTAACATTTTATTACATGTATTGATATTTATATCTTATATCACTCGTTCTAAATAAGTAATATATTGTAAAAAAAAATAATAATAAATGTAACAGCTTGTATGTATATTTATTTTTCATCCATGCGTAAGTTGGCAGCTCAAGCAGCTTTTATGTATATATACTGAAGATGTAGAAATAGAATCATATCGGTGAAAAATATTTAAAATAGGGTTAATTTCATATTTACTCATATCATGATTAAACTATAGAGGTGAGTTATTTTAGAAACTAAGTTTTTGTTGCAAACTGAGGGACAAATCACCACCATCCATCTAGTTTGATCTAATGGTGGAGAGTAATCTAAAATTTAATAAGACAACCTAAGTTCATATTTTTTTTCTTATCCTTTTGTCTATCTTATTTATTCATTTTTTTTTCCTTTTGTCTTTTTTGTTTTTTTTTCTCTTTTTTTTTCTTAACCTCACATTTTTTCTTCAATTCACCTTTTTTTTTTCTTTTTTTTTTTATTTATTATTTATTTATTTTTTATTTATTTTTTTTTAAATTCGAGTTTTTCTTTTTCTTTTCTTTTTTAAATTTGTTTTTCTTCTTCTTCTTCTTCTTTCCGTTTTTTCGTTTTTCATACATATTCGTCGGTTTTTTTTTCCTTTTTTGTCCGTTTTCATACGTTTTCGTCCGTTTACATACGTTTTCGCCCGTTTCCCCCGTTTTCATACGTTTTCGTCGGTTTTCATATATATTCGTCCGTTTTCTTACGTTTTCGTCCGTTTTCATATGTTTTATTCCGTTTTCATACGTTTTTGTCCATTTTTATACGTTTTCGTCCGTTTTTATATGTTTTCATCCGTTTTCTTACGTTTTCATCTGTTTTCGTCATTTTTCATACGTTTTCGTTTGTTTTCATACGTTTTCGTCCGTTTTCATATTCTTTCGTCCATGTTCATACGTTTTGGTCCGTGTTTATACGTTTTCGTCCGTGTTTATACGTTTTTGTCCGTTTTTATACGTTTTCGTCCGTTTTCTTACATTTTCATCTGTTTTCATCTTTTTTATACGTTTTCATTCGTTTTCATACGTTTTCGTCCATTTTCTTACATTTTCGCCCGTTTTCATACGTCTTCGTCCGTTTTCATATATATATATATATATATATATATATATATATATATATATATATATATATATATATATATATATATATATATATATATACATATATATTCGTCCGTTTTCTTACGTTTTCGTCCATTTTCATACGTTTTCGTCCGTTTTCATATGTTTTCGTCCGTTTTATACGTTTTTGTCCGTTTTTATACATTTTCGTCCGTTTTCATACGGTTTCATATGTTTTTGTCTGTTTTCATTCATTTTTGTCCGTTTTCTTACGACGTTTTCGTCCGTTTTTATACATTTTCCTCCGTTTTTATACATTTTTGGCAGTTTTTATACGTTTTCAGACGTTTATGTTCGTTTTCATACGTTTTCATCTTCTTCATACGTATTCATCCATTTTATTACGTTTTTGTCTATTTAAAGACGTTTTCGTCCGTTTTTATATGTTTTCGTTTGGTTTTATACGTTTTCGTCTGTTTTTGTCTGTTTTCATACCTTAATATACGTTTTTTTTCCAATTTTATACGTTTTCTATCGTTTTATACATTTTGTCTGTTTTTAGACGTTTTAATCCGCTTTCATATGTTTTCGACAATTTTTACACGTTTTCGTCCGTTTTAATACATTTTCCTCCGTTTTCATCTGTTTTCGTCCATTTTTCATACATTTTCGTCAGTTTTCAGACATGTTTTTACGCTTTCATATGTATTCGTTCGTTTTTGTCCATTTTCATACGTTTTTAAATATCACAATTGATATTCCTAATATAACAAGTGATATTTAGAATATCACAGAATATCACTTATGATATTAAGAATATCAATTGTGATATTCAGAAACGTATAAAACATATGAAAACGAACGTTTTCATACGTTTTTGTCCGTTTTTATTCGTTTTCGTGTGTTTTTAAATGTTTTCAGACGTTTTCATACATTTCTGAATATCACTTGTTATATTCAGAATATCGCAAGTGATATTCAGAATATCGCAAGTGATATTCAGAATATCGCAAGTGATATTCTGTATATCACAAGTGATTTTCAACAAATGTTTTGTAACTTGAAAATCACAAGTGATATCCTGAATATCACAAGTGATATTCTGAAAATCACAAGTGATATTCTGAATATCACAAGTGATATTCAGAATATCATAAGTGATTTCACGTTTTTTTTTTACTTTCTAAAATGTACGAAAACGGATGAAAACGTAAGAAACCGGACGAAAGCAGACGAAAACGTCTGAAAACGTAAAAAATGGACGAAAACATATGAAAATGGACAAAAAAACGTACAAAACTGCCGGAAAACGTATCAAAACGGACAAAAACGTCAGAAAACGGACAAAAATGTATAAAACGGATGAAAACGTCTGAAAACGGACGAAAACTTATAAAAATGGACAAAAACGGACGAAATCGTATAAAATTGGACGAAAACATCTGAAAACGTATGAAAGCGGATGAAAACGTCTAAAAACGGACGAAAACGTGTATAAACGCATGAAAACGGACAAAAACGGAAGAAAACGTCTGAAAACGGATGAAAAAGTAAGAAAATGAAAAAAACTGTGAGTTAAACTAAAAAACGTGAATTAAAAAATACACGTGAATTTAAAAAAACGTGATATTCTTTTGAAAAAACGGAAAAAGTGAATTAAAAAAAAGCTATGAAAAAAACAAAAAAAAACAACGTGAATAGAAAAGAAAAGATAAAAAAANTGAAAACGGACAAAAACATCTAAAAACGGAAGAAAACGTGTATAAACGTATGAAAACGGACAAAAACGGAAGAAAACGTATGAAAACGGATGAAAAAGTAAGAAAGTGAAAAAAACGTGAATTAAACTTAAAAACGTGAATTAAAAAATACACGTGAATTTAAAAAAACGTGATATTTTTTTTGAAAAAACGAAAAAAGTGAATTAAAAAAAAAAAGCTATGAAAAAAATAAGAAAAAATAAACAACGTGAATAGAAAATAAAAGACAAAAAAAAAAAGAAAAAAAAAAGAAAGAAAAACGTGAAAAGAAGACAAGACAAAAAGAAAATAAAAAAGAAAAAAAGGGAAAAAAGGAATACGTGAATGGAAAAAAAAAAGACAAAAAAGTAAAAATAAAAAAATGAAGTGAATAAAAAGAAAGACAAAAAGACCACAAAAAGACATGGACTTAGGTTGCATATTAAATCTTAGATTAATCTCCACCATTAGATCAAATTAGATTGATGGTGAGGATTTGTCCCTCAGTTTGTAGCAAAAAACTGGTTTGCAAAAGAACTTTTCTCTTAAACTATATTATCCATTCTACATTCAAAACTTGTATTGTAGATACATATATGACATTTTGATGATTAAATTGAACATATATGTATGAAATTATCTCAAAACAAGAAATCAATTCTAAAGATCGTAATACATACTTTTTTCATCATCCGTGCGTAATTTAGTATGCCTACAAAAATTTAAAATGTACACGTACATGCAAAGACGCAAAAAGTGTGTACGTGTTTAAAGTATAATAGAGTGCATGAGAAGAGAGAAAGGATATATATCTTGGTTTTAAAGTGGTAGATGTTGAGCCTTGCATGAATGGTTCCTTCACACTATGCATTATGTGCATCGTGAGTGCTCCCTCTTTATATAAAGCTAATCCAATCTCATATTTTTGGACCTCTATAGACTTGCAAGCATTTTGATGTGATCATCAAATTATGATCATATACCAAAAGGTTGAATGTAAGAATGTAAGATTGATAATTAATGTAAGAATGTAAGATTGATAATTAAGTCCTAAATGTACTAGTATTAGTCTATTAGATACGCTTGTAAGTATGTTCCATTGAAATTGCTAAGATAACTCTCACTATGAACGTCAAAACGTATGCATTTCTTGCTTAGCTTTGTAATGACGAATACCGATGAGACTAGACAAAAATGTTGGGGGTGTAAAGAACTTGTCCAGTTTTCTCTCCTTTTTGCCTTTTTATCTCTTTACTTTAATTAACGTAATATAGCCAACTTTATATAATCTTTTACTATGCACGATAGATACTTCAAACTATTTTCCTGACAAGTCTTGTAAAACAGGGAAACACGGGTCACGGGGGACCAAGATTGTATGTCACACGAACACATCGTTGTCTTATCAAGTAAGTGGCCGGAACATGCATGAACAGTTTCACTTGATCGAAAATGCAATATATTGATATGCAACCTTTTATATCGATGTGACAATAATATAGTGTAATCAGTGACGAAGCCAGAAATTTGCACTCGGGTTGGCCAATACAAAAAGGAAATTCCGAAAAACTTGTACACTAACTACGACAGCTTATTACTTATGAACAAATATCAATATCCAAGAGTATAACGGCCCTAAGTTTTTATGATTTACGCTTCTTACTTAATATGAGTTTTTAATAATGATAAAAATTATTGTTAACAATATAAACTAAGGTACCAAAGTTTTAAATCTTAACCAACCATAACTTTCAATACATAAGTAAAAAATAGTGAAGAAAATGTTATACAATCTTACATACCTAAAATGAAATAACACTATGACTAATTAAATGGTCTTGTATATGCGTTCACTTCAACCTAATGTTATTTTTGTTTTCCATCGGATGAAATAATTAAATGTTATTGTCAAGTATTCTTCTTAGTAGCAAAGATCATGCTTGGGTGGGCCTTGGCCAACCCTAGCTATAACATAGCTCCGTCCCTGAGTGTAATGTTATTGGAGTTCACCTATGTTGTGTTTAAACTCAATCACACATTAGAAAATATCAAATGTTTAGATCTAAACTTGATGGATGGTTCCCTCTATCATCAGGTAGTTTAAAAGTGAATATGTAAACTATATGTGAGAACATAATGTGCCATGTAGCGATCGTAAGTTCATAACAACATATATGTTGGCACCATGTATGTAATGTTTGCTTAAAATCATAGATTTTCTTGAATATACACCCACAAAGATGAAATGTTACACAACTTCATATCTTTACGTTAATTTATAAATATCTTTACTAGTTTTTAAACCGTGTAAATAAATAAAAAAAATAAAAAATAAAAAATTCTAGCATGTGAATTGTTTATATTTATATAGTTATAATTTTTTTTTGAAAGACAATAATTTTATTAATAACAACTAGCAAGAAGCTAGAGAGTACATGGATGAAACACTTGACCAACACGGCCCTATCAATACAACGACACTAAATTAAACATTGTGAATAAACAAACAATCAAGGAATAAACTCCAGCATCTCAACCCAAAATCGCTAACCACTCAAGGGCAATCACCCTGTAAGAAGAATGGAACAAATGGAGACCAAACACAACCACGACCACGACCCTTGTACAAAACTCACTGAAATCTCAAACAAACCAATTTGAACCACACTATCGAAACGGGGTGGTGGCATGGCGAGATGAAGAAAGAGTTGATAGAGAAATACCCTCAATTGTTCGAGAACCACAAATTCATACAATAGCCCCCTGAACCTTTGGTACACAACCTCATCCGAACCACGAACCATAAGACACAAACCATGACCAACTTCACTACCCAAAACACGANGCGAGATGAAGAAAGAGTTGATAGAGAAATACCCTCAATTGTTCGAGAACCACAAATTCATACAATAGCCCCCTGAACCTTTGGTACACAACCTCATCCGAACCACGAACCATAAGACACAAACCATGACCAACTTCACTACCCAAAACACGAACCCAGTCTATGAAACATGAACTCCACCGCAGCCCGAAACACGAATCTATTCAACAAAACACGTCCTGCACCACAACCCGAAACACAAACCTAATCACCGAAACACGACCTATGTAACACCACCATTTTCACGGTTCGCAGCGGATTTAGGGTTGGGGTATTACTTCATGGAATCACAGTTACAATAATAGAAAACGACTCGAAAAGAGACGTTTATAGAAATTTAGTTATCATTCATTTGATTATCCGAGTTTTTATAGTAAAAGATATACTTTTACTATTGATGAGGTCTCAAAGTCTAGGTGTTATGTTATGTTTGAATGATAACCGGTTTGAAAGTCCTCCAAGTTCAGTGCCTCCTTTTGCCATAACTCCGTAGTAGTGATATACCTAGGATACATGTTTAAAAGTCAACACTAGGTGTTGAGTGAGAGTCATAGGTTTAAGTGTTAGTGAATACAAGTTCCACAGGGTTCAGTTGGTACACCCTTCAAGGAAAATGTAGTGTGTGTGATAATTGTGATGCATGCATAATTATCAAGAGTGGGGTATGTTGCACTAAGCTCATGAACCAAACGTTAACAGTCCGGGTCATGGGGGCTGCAGACCCAACCATGAGGGGACGGGAAGGATAACTATGCCAAAGTTAATCCTTCAGAGGGGTTCAAATATAGTACTTATTGATACCATCCAGAAAGATGTAGTATCAACGGGAGTTGTCAAACTCCAATAGATCTATCAACTATATTCGCGTTCGCTTGGGTAAAATATCCCAAACGATTAGATTCATGAATTTTAGTTATGTAGTGATGGCAGATAGTTTACTCGTGCAACAACCAAAGAAAAAGACTTGTATTCGGTTTAAAGTAAAGCAAGTAGCATGTATCCCCCTCACAGGGTTTGTAAAGCATTTAGAAAGAGTGTGAGGCTATGAACTCACCTGGGCTTAGGGAAATGTGATTGATGTAAAAAGTGACTCGGAAACTAGACTGCCTTACTCACGTATCCTGATGGTATTGTTGGTGTGGATGTATGTCAAGCTCTAGTTGTTTTGTTCAGGTTTCTTAAGTAATCATTCTTAGTGTTTTTAGTGTTTTAGGTATAACATAACACCGTTCAGGCCATCACAATTCAGAAGTATAAGACTCCTCACATGAAGCTCCCTACTATTGTATTATGTTATCAACATAATACCGTTCGGGCCATCATAATTCAGAAGTTAATACTTCTCACATGAAGCTCCTTACTAATGAGTTATGTATTTATTTAGAGTTTAGTTATAACATAACA
The DNA here is from genome assembly GCA_014162995.1 of Artemisia annua. Lineage (NCBI taxonomy): Eukaryota > Viridiplantae > Streptophyta > Magnoliopsida > Asterales > Asteraceae > Artemisia > Artemisia annua. The sequence continues at coordinate 8,858 of LBNU01003983.1, read as the reverse complement.
CCGTTCGGGCCATCATAATTCAGAAGTACATGCAATAATCGTTTGAGGAGCCAGGGCACTTTAAATCGTAAATCCAGCAAACTCGTCAAAACAAAATATCCACATAATACTCCTCACATGAAGCTCCCTAGTATTGTGTTATGCTTCTAACTTTAATATTTTTACTTTATACCCTTATAGTTTAATATATTTACAAAATCTACCCTAAACTTATAATACTTATATTATTTATACTTATAACTATCTATACTTGACACAATTAGTCCCTATACTTCTATATTTTGAGAAAATGGCAGAAATGACCCTTGGACTTATAAGTTTTCAAAATTTACCATTAGACCCTTAACTTTATAACTTTTGCAAAACTAGTCCTTATTAGTTTATAACTATTTAACTTTCTATCCTAAGGTTTTATAACTTTGCAAAAAGGGTCCTTATACTTATAACTTTTAAGAAATTTCAAAAATAGTCCCTAGACTTAATATTTTTAGAAAGTTACCATATATACCCCTATGCATGGAAAACTTTGCAAAACTAGTCCTAATTCCATGCAATTCATATTTTTATGAAACAAAAAGGTTTCCTAGCTTATGTTTAACTAATATTAGCTTGTCTAAGTTACCTAAACTAGCTTATGGCTTATGAAAAGGATTTATCAATGTTGCAAAAAACGGCCTACTCGGCCTTGTAATCGCCGATTACAAGGTAAACGGCCCTGGAACTTGGAGAGATTTACAAGGAAATCAGCCGATTAATCGGCGATTACAAGGTTTAGGGCCGATTAATCAGCTAAAAAATGCTACTCGGCCCTCGACCGCCTCAGGACCGATTCACGATTTTTGCAACATTGGGATTTATAGCATATAAAATGTAATTCGACTCTAATTAGGGTTTTAAAAAGTAAAGTTCTAGTTTTTAGTGATCAAGGCTTAGGCAAGGGTTCTAATGAGATCTAAAGCACCTAATATCTATCCTAGGACTGAAAGAAAGCTAATAGAGCAAGAAATGAAAGCTTACGTGACCAAGAGAGGGTTAACGAGGGATCCTAGGGTTTTCTAGGGTAAATACGACTCGACAAGTATGCAAGGCTCACTCTACTTGACTTCTATGGCTACAAGGATCCTAATACTACTACTAACTACAGAATATAAGTGGTGAAGAAGGGAGGTGGTGTGTTTTGGAAATGGAGGAGGGTCGAGGGTATTTATAGCCTCGTAAGGCTTAGGGAGCAAGGAAACGGGGTGCCAGGTGGCGAAGGGGGAGGGTGGTGATTCATGGCAGCTAGTGATGACTATTAAGAGCTACCATGGTGACTAATGGAAGTAATGGGTCAGTTTTAGGGTTTGTGTGGAGGTGATGAAGCCGCGACCCAAGTAGGTGACAAGTAGGTGATGCACCTACTTGCTTGACTACTAGGGAGGTGCTAGGGAGGGTGCTTGGTCTAGGGGAGGTGCTAGGGTGCTTGGTTGCTAGTTTAGAGGTGCTTAAGTTTAGGTTTGAACTAGTTTAGGTTTAGTTTAGACCTAATTTGGTTTAGTGAGTGATTAAGGTCTAGCTTAGGGTTTAGTGCCTAGGTTAGGGTCCTATGAGTGTCTAATGACTAATCCTAAGTCCTAAGAAGCTTATACTAAGTGGTGGTAGCTTATGGGAAAGATTTGGAAAGGTTTGACCTAGTTTTCGGGAAGTTATAACCTAGTTATGGTTTTGTGCCTAAGGGACTTGTACCTAAGCTCTAAAGGGTTTTACTAGAGTCTAAAGGTGCTAAGATATCCTAATGTTCCTAAGGTAACTCATACTTAAGCCTTGGACACTTTCAAACTAGTTTAGATAAGCATTTAGGGTTTTGTAAGCACATAGGTCTAATTAGGGTTTAATTAGGGTTTATTATGGTTTTGTGATAAGTTTAGTGTGTTAGATTGATAGATTACTTATTGTGGTGTTTTTGTGATCTTATTCTTGACATACCAAGGGTTTATAGGATGTGTGTGTAGGGTTATTTGGCTTGTGTGGATACGTGAGTAGGTCTAGAGAGTCATGCAAGTAATGAATGCACATAAAAAGCAAAAATTTACCTGTGAAATACCTACTATAGGTATTTGTAATGGGAATGATAGTGATGAGATTTTGTGGGTTGCTACAGTCTTACCCCCTTAGAAGAAATCTCGTCCCGTGATTTAAATGAACGTAGGAGTAGGGGAAAGAATGAGTCGAGAAAGATAAGAGGAAGGAAAGGAGTTGTACAAACGGAGTAGGAGATGTTTGTACATGTGCCAAATACTTGAACTCATTTATTTATATATCATTACTCACAAGTAAAGGTGTCCTAATTCTTGTAAGCAAGAGCTTATAAATTCATGATCCATTCGATTTTTAACTTTCTTCTTAAAATGAAAAAGCGTCCTAATTCATTTTAATAGAATAGTCATCATAAATCGTCCTTAAGTAGTATCGGCGGAAAGCGGAAAATGTGGTCCACATTTAAGGAAATGTGGTCCAAGAAAGTTTTGGAGACAAGTTCAAGTCATGATGGAAACGAGTTCTAGTCATGGTGGGGACAAGTAGTAACCATGGTAGAGACAAGTTCTAGCCACGGTAGAGACAAGTTCCAGCCATGGTGGAGACAAGTTCAAGCCATGGTGGAGACAAGTTTAAGTCATGGTGACCAGTTCTACAGTCTCCCTGTTTAGCAACTAGTCACCCGGTAGTCTCTCATGTTACGGCTAGAGTGACGGACGTCAACTATCTCATTTTGCAACTTTTGCAAGGTGAGATAGTATAATATCATAGTCGAACATAACGAGGATTAAAGTTCGGCATAGATATTCTTACAAGATCTAACTAATAGAATCTTGCGATATGACGAGAAATACAAGTTCTAACTTTTATAACGTTGTAGGACGGGGTAGGGAGAGAATATAGAGTAGGAAAAATAGAGTAAAAAATGACGGAGGAACGAAAGGATGAAAGAAAATGGGAGGATGGATGAAAAAGTAGGAAGGAGTGGGGAGGAAAGAGGAAAGGCAAGGGATGATATAGGAAGGTATGAGGGAGTGAGAGATAACGAAGGAGTGGGTTTAAACGGAAGAGTAGGATTAAACGGTAGAGTAGGAAGGCGGGAGAGTGAGAGATTTGAAATGGGTTTATGGGAAAAAGAGCGGGAGAAAGAGAATTTGAATGGAAAGATGAGAAAAAGCGGGAGAGTAAAAGTATAGGATACTTGAGAGATAGTATCCTAATGGAATTTAAGATTTACTAGATTCCTTCAAAATTTGTTTTCCCCCTAAGGTTCTTCTAGTTTTCCTAACTAGTCCTAAACTTCTAAGGGTGATGTGTTTGGTTCTATGGAAGTAGAGGGTTCTAAAGTGGGAGAAGGTTTAAGTGATTTCTTTCCTAAGGGTTTACTAGGAGTATCCTTATTCTTAGGCAAAGTTTCGGGTTTCCTCTTTTGTCCTAAGTTGTCTATTATTACTAGTATCACTATTATTATAAGTATTACTATTCCTAGGTACTTGAAACCGGATAAAGTAGCATCCATAGTTTCTTCTAAGTGGAATTCTTAATGTGTAACCTATAAATTGTCAAATCCTAAGGAACTAAGTATGGGTAGACTAAAATCCTCAAATGTCTTATTCCTATTTATGACTTAGTAACCTCAATTTCTAAGTCTGGGTTATAAATTCTTAGGGTAGGCTCGGGATGTTCTAATAGTATATCAATCCTAGGTATTTCTAAATTCTTAAAATTAGGTAGGAAATTCTATTATGGGCCTAATACCTCATAAGTATTCCAACCCTGTTACTAGGCTAGGTTCTAAAGGCTTATTCCTATTTTGTTAGTAAACTAAGTATTAAAGACTTAGTGTTCTAAGTTCTAAAGGCTTGTTCCTTATATCTATTCTAATGTCCTCGATATCAAGTAGGATTCTTATCTTAAGCTAAATCCTATAGAGGTATCTTCCCAGTCTATAGTTTTTTCCTTAGTGTGGTATCTAACCTCAAAATTTTCTTATTTCCTATTTCCTTAAAAATTTTCTTCAAGGTATTCTATACTTAGGATTATGTTTTCTAGGGATATCCTAAAGTCATTTCTAATCTCAAGTATGAGAATCCTAAAGAGTATGGTTTGGGTTTTACTAAGAGAGGAGGGGAAAACTAACTCGGGAATCATAGTAATCTAAGGAAGTAAAGAGGGAAGGATAGGAATATGCTTATATATGACTATCATATATTTGCATATGGGATAGTTAGGGGTAGATTCTCTAACTAGGGGAAAGATAGATTAAGAAAGCTAAGGAAGTAGTGAGGATTTAGAGATCAGAGGAGAAATAATTCAGATCTCTATGATGTAGAATAAAAATTCTCATCATTGGTAAGGGAAGTGTTTGAAGGGATTGGATTTTAGGAAGGGATGAAGTACGAGGGGAGTTTAAAACAGTTTTGAGAATCTATGAATCTAAGGCATCAGGGTAGTTTTCCTAATTTCCTAGAGGTAAGGGTTCGGAGTAGGTTATAACAAGTACCTAACTTGTCATATCCTATGGAATATATCTATACTTCTAGGAGGGTTAGGGATGACCTAGGGTAATCAAGAAGAGGCATACCTAAATCTAGTTTATCTAAATTATCCTAATTGAGGGGCACCAGGTAGTTTCTAAAACTTAAATTATGTTATTAATTTCCTATCTTACATATCCTATAGGCACTAATTATTCTAAGCCATAACTCTTAAGGCTATAAAAGGCATATTACTTAGGGGTTTCTTCTAAGGTTTTCCTAATTCCAAGAGTTTGGGTTTGTGGTGTTTTCTAGATTTGATTGATGACATTCCTCATCATCATCAATCATCTTTTCTAAAGTACAAATCCTAAAACGGGCAAAGGCTATCTTATGGTGGTGTCTCATTTGATTTTTCTGTATTTTAGCTACCTTAAAACGGGTTTCTTGTAGGGTATTTCTTAAACTACTATAGTCAGGTTGATTGCCTAGGTTATTATCATGACCTTTTTCTATCTTCTCAAGAAGGTCAAGGAAAATTTCATCTAAGCTATTTAAAATTTCCTCTACCTGATTTTCCTGATTTTCTAAAGTTGTCCTAGTGGGGTTTTCTCCAAATTCATCTTTCCAAGATGAAATGGGAGGGTTTACTAAGTAAGGTGTAGGTGCTAAAGTATAGGGTTGCCTAAGTTCATATCTAGGGGTATAGGCAGGGATAGGGTT
>LBNU01003980.1:71971-101514 GCA_014162995.1 Artemisia annua | reverse complement strand
CTAGCATGGCTCCTTTAGGATGATATATTTGGTGAATCCCTAAGGTCGTAGCATGGCTCCCTTAGGATGATATTATTTTGGCTATAGTGTGCACCTATATGATTATGATGGAGCGGAGGGTATCCGCAGGTTTGTTTGAGGCCTAGTCTAGCTAGCAAGCGTTTTGCGTATATGTCCACTTGATTTGACTATGAATTTAAACCTATGATCTCACCAGCGAAAGCTGACTTTTAGCGCGTTTTCTCAGGTAATTAAGATTGATGGAAGATGCATGCTTGGAAGGTTTGGCACGGCAATCTAGTTTAAGGATCTATTTTCTAATAACTCTGATATGTATTTGGGGACCTACTTTTATTTCTTTTGGGCCTTACTTTGGTAAACCTGGGATGAATGTAAACTTTAAAACCCCGTTTGGATGTGTTTTTATTCATGTTTACTTTATCTCGTTCTATTATGACTTGTGTTGGATAACAATCCCCGTAACACCCCGAAAGCTTGAATAGTCTTCCGCTGTACCAAATTTTGGGGGTGTTACAAATTACATAATATGCCTATAGTTGCTTATTCGGAGGTTGGTTTAAGCTTGATTGCTACTAAAGTGGGGAAACCAGTTATGTTGGATTCATTTACATCTTCTATGTGTATTGACTCGTGGGGTCGGATTAGTAGTAAACCTGGGATGAATGTAAACTTTAAAACCCCGTTTGGATGTGTTTTTATTCATGTTTACTTTATCTCGTTCTATTATGACTTGTGTTGGATACCAATCCCCGTAGCACCCCGAAAGCTTGAATAGTCTTCCGCTGTACCAAATTTTGGGGGTGTTACACATTTCCATATTCTCAATTGTTTCTATCAGAAAGTGCGCAACATTATTACACCTACAAAATCGTAAATCGCTAATTTCAAGTTTTAAATCATAAATAGTAAAAAAAAAAAAAAAAAAATTGGAAATGGTACCATATTATATTGTTGGTTTCGCACTACATAAAATTATCCAGTTGGAATTACAGAAATACACCAAAAATAGAAATTTAGAAAACTATGTTTACCAGGAAGATCTTCAGGACTTTGTATTTCTCGACATCAGATGGATAAAGCCTTACTTCTGTGGTGCCTTTTCGTATGTGAAACTTGAGTAGGTGTAATATGAGCATACTCACATTGAGAAAAGGAGGATGGGATAAATCGATACAAAATTTTCTTATTGAGCATGTATGGAGGTTTTTGGCCACGAAGAAGCTCCGATAATGATTTCCCAGTGAGACAACTTCTCCACGTAAGCACCATAAAGAACATTTACATTGATTTCTTCCATTTCTCTTACTCCAATATTAATATGTCCATTTGGTGTATCATGGAAAATGTAAATAGAAAAATGAACAAGGTCTCGGTGATTGGAGACATAATATTAATGCATTCGCTTAGAAATTGTGCTGGAGACAAAAAACGGCTGCATTTTAGGCTTTGCAGTATTTTACGTGCCAAAATTAAGAAACTTTGGGTACCGAATCATCATAGCCAAGCAACTATTATCCAAATCAGACATACCAAAACAACACATGAAATTTATGCAAAACTGTATCACCTTAGCCTAATGTTTGATGCTTTAAAGTATTGTCGGGAGCATTAAAACGAAACAAAAGCAATAAATAGCAAACCTTAACAAATCCAATAACTTCAAAACGAAAACCCTCGTTCAAACATCATACACAAATTTTATATCGATTTCTTCCATCCTGCTCACCCGAACATTATTATTTCCAGTTAACATATCTTGCATGGTCTAAATACAAAAGAGAAGAATGTATTAATAGTTTCACCAAGACTATTGATCGCTCGGCTCAGATATCGTATTGGGTACACAGTACAACTGCATTTTATAGTTTTTAGTTATTGCCACGCAAAAAATCATGCCTAAAAATAACTAAGGACCAACCATCTAATATCGATTTACAAAAACAATGTATGAAACATGAAGGAAAAAAACTATATTACTTTAGAATAACGTTGGATAGTGTAAATTATTACTAGTTTTAAATAAAACATGCACATGTGATGCAGCCAACACATGTGAAGAAAATTGTTGGGCTCAGATAGCACAGTGGCTGCAAAACATGGTTATAGTTTATGCAACCCGGTTTTTGCAACTCAAATCAACCGAGCAATCCCCACTAATATATGAAAATTTGAAGAAGGCGATCTGAAAAAACATCATGGAAACTGGAAATGTAAGACTCAAAGGGGATCAACCTTTGCATGTCACGTACACCAAGATACTCAAAATATTTATTTCAGATTTACCAGAACAAAGAAGATCCTTATTTGCTTCTTTAATGACATCATTCTAGGAACCAAAAACCTTGTCATTATAGAAGAGAAAATGATTCTCTTTGTACGGATAAATCCGGAATAACTGCTTGAAGTATCCAGGTGCAAGTGACCTACAGATCTTGATCCCTTTTGAGTCATACATCACCGCTTCTTCTGTTGTTTTGTCCAAATCGATTCAAAAATTGAGCAACGTCACCACCCTGACAAAATGATACATCACTTATCCGGAAGATTTTTGGGATAGACACTTGATTGCTAGACTAATTTGATAAGCAAAATTCACCTTCAAGCGATATACAAAACCTTTATATCGATTTCTTCCATCCTTTTCACCCAAGCATTATTATGTCCAGCTGACGCTTCTTGCTAAGCCTGAATACGAAAAAGCACAATCTATTAATAACTATACCAAGAAAATTTTTGACACGACAAAATTAAGACTAACCGAGGGACCGAATCAACTTAAAAAGAAACAATCATCTAAATCAGATTTACAAAAAAAAGTGTATGAAGTGTGCGAAATACCGAATTAGCTTTGACTAACATTTTATAGTGTAAAGTATTAGCATTCAGAACACATTTCAGACTTTCAAGGATACCATGAAGCACCTGCTTTGTACATGCAAAAAAAAAAGAAAAAAAAAAGAGCTTGCAACACCTATAAAAGCAACAGTCATTACCACAACTTATATACAACATATAAAATAGTACTTACGACAACATATCACACGTTAAATAACATCACAAAACAACTACGACCAGAGATTATATACATAGTGTATAAAATCAACACCTATGACCAAATATTAGACTCTAAAAAAATCAGAAACCTTAAACAAACAGAAACACACGTATATTGCCTAATCAGGTATAATTTCATAAAATGTAAAGTATTAACGTTAAAAATAAAGCATGTACTTGTCTTGCAACTAACACATGTGGTGAAAACCTTTGGTAGCATCGTGCATGGAACTCTAACGATAACAACATCACTAGCAAGCTGATAACATGAATTTAGACATAAGAATAGACCCTTAATACTCTCTAAATTATATCAACAAAACATATGGTAGACATTGAAATCCCCCTTCAAGTATCCTAGCTCAGATATCAAATACGATGAAAAATACAGTAACATATTTTGCCATACGGTACTTGCCTCACCAAAACTAAGGTTCGTTGCAAAGTACAATTTTATATTATGTTGTTCGATTTTTGACAGACCAAAATTGTGACTTACTTCCGATGAGTAAACATTAAAAAAAAAAAAAAAAAAAAAAAAGGAGACACAACCACCCTAGATGAAAAGTTAGTGAGCCTGCTCTGTCATGATGAAAATTTATATTGTTTACTATTTGATAATGGAAAACAGTTATAAAACATGCAGCTAACCTCAAAGATTAAGTAGCGAGAGAGTTACGAAGCTGTAAAATCAGTGTCAAACACAATTTGTTTCTGCTGTCCAAATAACATATAAAAGCTGAAGCTGGGCAAGCTAAATACATATGGGACGTTGGTTAGACCACTTAATATGCCACTCATGTCCGCCATTTCTACTAACACCAAATATGAGTGATAAATCAAGTGGCCTAACAAACGTTTCATAGACCCAGCATTTCAGGTTTAGTTTTTACACAACTTGCTTTATCACATTCGCTGGACTCTCTGATGAGTGTGCAAATACTCATCATTTTTATCACATTTAGACTGCCAAAACATCTGAAAACACACAGAAATACCCTAAAATATATAAAATATCACAAAAACATGTTTTTATGTGTTTCAGATACAAAAGGATTGAAAACTGATAAAAAACAGTCAAGTTTACACAATTGACAGTTTCAGTCCCTGAACTTTCACAAAATGGTAAAACTAGTCCCTGGTATTTCAAAACATGAAAAATATCATCAAAGGTCCTTTTTAATTCACAAGTTGTCAAAAGAAATCCTTTAAAGTTAAAAATCACAAAATGACAACTTTGGTCCCTCAAGTTTGAAAAATGACAAAATAGGCCCCTGAAGTTTCACACTTTGGCAAAACTAGTCCTTGAGGGTTTTAAATGAATGAAAAGTCAATATTAGTCCATGGGAAGTCAAACTTATTCATTTCTAGTCCCTGGATAAAAGTTTCATCAATTGGCAAAAGAGGTCCCTCAAGTTTCAAAAATGGCAAAAATAGTCCCTGGGTATTCAAAACTTGGATTTTATCACAAAATACCCTTGTACTATTCATAAAAGACAATTTGGAACATTTTTGATAACTTCTAGATATTTACATGTTTAGTCCCCCAAAAATCCAAAATTTACATAAAAGGTCCTTAAGATTAGANTAAATTTTAATCTAGGATAACTTTTTATAATTTTTCTAAGTTTTATAAGTTATTTAGAATCTGTAAAAAATAGTTTTGCATATTTCACTTTTCATTTGCTTAGTTTTGTAATTTTAGTTAATTAAATAGATAATTATTTAATAATTAATATCTAATTAATAATAAATATATAAATAGTACAATAAGTATATTTTTAGTTCTAAATTAAGTTTTCTACATTTTTAGACTTTTATAAATTTTCATTTTATTTCTTAAATTAGTTTCTTATTTTCTTTGTAATTTATAACTTAACAAATAGTTAATAAGTAGTAATTAATTAATAATAATTATATAAATAGTATAATAATTATATTTTAAATTCCAAAATAGATTTTACACATTTTTAGATTTTTCTAAGTTCTTAGTTTATTTTCTAAATCAAATTTCCATTTTCTTTTTAGTTTATTACATTAATAATAATTAATAATTAGTTAATAATTAATAATAAGTAATTAAATAGTCATAGAAATAGTTTTAATTTTCTAAATTTTGTTTTATGTTATAATAGACTTTTAGAAATTAAATTTGCAATTTTTAGGATAATTTCCTATTTAGTTGTAATTTTAATTTGTTTTAGTAATTATAAATAAGTTTTTTTTAGTAATAATAATTATATAAATAATTAGATAAATAAGTTTTTAAGTTTTTAATCATTTTTTAAGTTATTTTACATTTTTAGAATTTCATTTTTATTTTCTAAGTTATTTTCTAACTTTTTAGATAATTTGTATTTGTTTTTAATTTCCATACTTAGTATTTCATTTTCCTTTTATTTTTCAATCATCATTTTTAATCTTAGTTTTCTATTTTTATATTTTTTTTATTTTGCATTTAAGTCGCCTTAAATCACAGGATTTTCACCATAGTTATAGTGATTGACTTTTGTTCACACACACCTTTTTCATTCAACACTCTTTGATTCAGGAATCTTTTTTTTATTCACAGGATATCACACTCCAGGGAACATAACGAACCCGGGGAATCATTGTATTCTCCAGGATACATTTGCATTGAGTCCTCCAGCAGTTTTGACTTTCTGTTGACCAAATCCTTGGTTGACGAATAAGTTGACCGTTTGGGGACCAATCACTCTCAAATCTAGTACACTGGCTCAAATATCAAATCTGCTGAAAAATTTGATTGCATTTTATACCGTATGGTTTGCCAAAATTATGGTTAGCAATGTTACTTCAGCAAACCCAGATCTTGAAACAACCATGCATTGAACATTCACATCAGAAAACATCCGAAAACATCAAACACCCAGACCCTAAAACAACAACAAATTTAGAAACACCCCAAAACATCAAACATTTGATGTAAAGTTGGTCAATTTCCCTTACTGTAAACCCTAATTTCACGAACATAACACACCTAATGCACCAACAAACTAAAAGCCTGCAACACTAACAAACCAAAAACCTGCAATAGATAAAGCACCAAACAGCGTAAGTAAATTACAAATTACACCTTCTAAACCGCACACTTAATTACACCTTCTCTAACCCATAATTGCAAATGAAAGTTCGCAAAGCAAGTAATTTTATACCACATGATTCTCGACATGGGAAAACCAAGATTGCCTGCAAAATACATATTTCCACTTCACCCCATCAAATTATTAGTACTGCCAACACAAAAATCTTTAACAAACACAAACACAAATCTAGAAATCTTATAAAAAACTATGAAAAGATCATGACAACCAAATAAAACACGGCTTTTGGCAAACTATATAAAATCAGCATTCATTATCACATACCAAACTCACCACGAAGATTAAACAAAAACAAACAAAAAATTGAACCGAAATACCTTTAAATTAGAGAACAATGAAACCTCGCTAGCGATTCTTGAAACAACAAAACCATAAATGCTCACCACTCTCTCAGATGTAACCCAACAACAAACACTATGTGTGTTTAGAAACAGAAATTATGGACTAAGCAAATCAAGAAGCAATGGCTTTTGTAAATGGTTTTAGCATTGATATAATGGAACAAATGAACTGACAATGACTTTTGTAAGTGGTGTTAACATCAATATAATGAAAAACATGTGTACAACATGCGGTCAACCCTAAGATTTAAGTGATAAACTAATTGCCAAGTAAGAGGAAAACCTACTAATCTAACTAAGTGGAAACCCACTAACCTTATTTCAATCACTCTAAGCCGACGGATTGGCTCGACTCGACATGTGAACAATGTCGGATCGAGCCGCGGCTCTACATTGCACTCGAGCCATACTCCACCTAGAGCCGACCTCCCATCTGGCGGCTTCACAGGCGATTTAAGAACCCTTTATTATTCAGTTTGGTAAATCGTTCTTTAGGGTTTTTTTAAACCGCCACTGTTTTTAATCGCACCCTTTATTCTATGTCGGTTCTATTATTTGTACATAAGGGTCGATCTCCTCCTAGTTGCACATTGGTTAATCAATTTTCTGGTTAACGTGATTCATTCCATTCGATACCCAATTAGGGTTTCGTTTTTTAGTGTGCAGTATAGGTTTGGTTTTATTTTTTAACCCTTAACGATTTTAGGGGTTGTTTTCTGTTCGATCGTTCGGCTTTCATGGTTTTATTAGTGATTTACGATCTGGTGGTTATGCTTGGATTGCCATGCTTTGTATGCTCATGATTCTGGTCGATCCATATGTTGCTTGGGGTGTTATTATGCGATCATGCTTATGGAACCCTATATTAGGGTTTCGATTGTCCTAATGTTATATGATGGTGTATCTGGTCGTTTCTTTGATGGTTAACCGTTTTGAGGTTTGATAATTGATGTTTTACATCAGGTTCTTTCATGTTTAATCATGTTTTGTTGGGTTTAAATGGAGAGATGATTATGCCAATGGTTTATGGGGAAGGTTGGTTGTATACCCTGTTCATAACCCTGTTGTCAATCAAAGAACCTGCTGCTACTGTTGATTGGGATTGTCGTGGTCGATTTGACGGCTGGGAGTTTAGTCGATAGCAAGTTAGGTTCAGTTTATCATGCTCATCTTTTATGCTTGGTTTATGCGTAGGCATGGTGTGTACACCTATTTTGTCGACAGGTTTGTCATCTGATGCTTGTGTGCTGCTTTAGCTGGTTGAAACAGTATGATGGGTGTATTCATTATCTATCATGGCTGATTATTACGAGACTCTTATCTTCTAAAGGTGAAGCAGTATATGCATGTTGGTTAGGTTGTATGGTGTTGTGTCTCATGGCAGGTTGGTCCCATCCATGGTTGTTATTATTGGTGATCAGCAAATGTTATGTGTTTCGAGTCCTTTGTGTGATCATGGGAGTGTGGTGCATTGTGACTTGAGCATTGTATGTTCTCATGTGTGTTCACTCGTATTTTTAGAAGATTGGTTCAAGTTCGGATATGCTGAAGGTTGGGGTCGCTTAGACCATTGTTTTATGCTTTAAGCTTCAATTTGCTACGGAAGTCACTCTTATTAGGTTAGTAGATTATGCTTGGCATCAAATATAATAGAGACGCATTGGTTGAAGTGGATGGTTCGCATGTTTATGATCTGGATCCTAGGATGACTAAGAAGACTTAAATGTTTATTTGAGTTGTGATGTATTGTATTTTTATTGCTAGTCATGGTTAGTAGTATTTAGATCTGTTAGTTATAAGAATGGCCTGTCATTCTTATATAGTGGTAGTGGTAGTGTCCTTAGGGACTTCGATGAGAGACTCACTCTCATCCATTGTACTGAAACGTTTTCTTGATTAATGCATTTTACCGGGTGCAGGATTCCTCCCCTTTACCCAAAAAAAACAGTAATAGCTCCAAGTTCCACTTCAATGAATGTTATATAGTATAATTTGTATCATACTATGATGTATTAATCGAGCAGGCTTAAAAATAGAGACCAATGTAGTGACAAAGACAACTTAAACGTAAATCTTATGAACAGTTTCAGAATTGGTACATTCACAAAAACATGAAATTTTCCACGCTTTTGAGGTTGCTTCATCAACTCTTCTACCCAGCCACCGCCATACATTTTCGATGACTTTAGTCTTTAGTGCTTTGGCCCGCACTAGCTATCATCCAATATTCCAATGTATTCTCTTTTAATACACCAAATTATCCATGCTAAAATGTCAGAGAGCATATCTTTCAGTCGTTTGTGCAGTAGGAACAATCACCAATAACTTTTTCAGGTTTACTGAGCTAGGATACAAGATCTTATTTTCTCTAAAACATATGAAACCATTAGGACTGTATGGTTTACTTAATTATAAAGGTATGACGAGTTAGACAAGTTGGATAATATGACAAAGTAGATAATGTTTGTACAAGTCACAACGGGACGATTTAGGATGTCATAAAAGCATTTTCGTTTATGCTACTACAAGATTAGATCAATATTATTACAAATTGCTTAAAACTGGGGCCAATATTGTATAACCACTTGTTTCATAGTCTTAGGTCCACACGAATGTATGACTGTATGTTAGTTGACTTACGGAAACTTGGAAACTTTACATGGATTTGGATATTATTGTAGATAGATGAAACTTGATCTTGTTAGATTTTATATATGTTATACTCCTTGGTTTTGGTAGTTGAACGACATTTGTTTTCTTAAACTACAACTAATTAACTCACAATATATACATAAAACAAATCAATTTCACAATGTAATATGCAGGCTTCAATTTCACAATGTGTTTCCAGCTACTAAAAGATACAGAATCCTGTTTTTTAGGAGGTAAGCACGGATATAAGTAACAATTCAAATTTGAAAGTTTTCGAAACCTATGATGACATAGACTCTTTTTACAAACCAAGCCTAATGGAATAAGTTCACTCCCTCACCACCTAGAGGGCTTAGGTCATCAAAGAAAGACTTCAAATGTGAAGACCCAAGTAAGGTTGAAGTTAAGCTATCAGTGAATCAATTGGGTTCTTTTGATAAATTGAAATGCCTCAAGAAGAAAAAGAATATCCTAATCACATATATGAAAGGACTTAAAACATAAACCATCTCGTACATATGTCGGGTTGGGTTTTAGGAGTTTATGAATTGGTGGGATTCGAAATATTCAAGCAATATCGATACCAATTTCAATTGTGATTTGGATATAAGGCGATACCATAGGTGTATAAGAGGTGTTTATTTATTTATTTATAGGTACATCTTTGGTGAGTTTTTTTCGTTAGAGGAAGTGTTTTGATGTTGTATTTTTAAGCTTGGTGCCTTTTCTGGACTCTCATATTTTTATTTTTTTTCATTGAGTTTTTGCTAGTTTTGTCAATGAGAATTTAGCCATTAAAAAGAGAAAAACAAAATAAAAAAAATAAAAAAAAATAATAAAAAAGAAAAAGTGAAAGAATAAAAGGTCTTGAATTTACAACCATTTAACATTATCATTAGCATCCAGATCCATTACTTATGTGACATTTATTATATTATGATCAAATTATTTCCTGAATTAGTTTACTTTTACAAGACTAGAGATTGAGAACTAAGTAATTAAGTTGCTTAGATATTGTTAAGGGGTGTCACGCTATGAAATCAGACTGTTTTTTATTGTACTTAAACCAAATATTTTAGTTTGACTATCATCTCTTTTTTTTTTTAACGGCAAGTTACTATACGTGTATAACACCTATCTTACATATAATATCTCACAAATATTTTCAGCAAGATTTGATCCCCACAATTTTTTTGTTAATAGATTACTCACGTATCATTAGACCAAAAAGTTTTGAATACGAGTACGAAAATTGTAATGTATATGTAATACTCATACGGTAAAATGTAGATACGATACTAATTTCGAACATGATAGACCTCAAACATATCGTCTATCAAAATCAAAAGTTTGGGCATGACTTGAATCACAAATTTTTTACTTGAACAGTATTATTTATTTAATAAAAGAGAAATACTATGATTTGAATGAGATCAGGTCATGCTGATGTTTTATCGTTGCCATTATTTATACTACTTATAAAGCATAAATGACCAATTTTGAATATTGAAAACTTAAATTAGTATATTTTGCTTAAATTATCCTAAATATCTTTTATACTTGAAAACCTTTTAAAAACTTGGCAATCGAAATAATTATTTTTTAATCAATTTTAAACTTGGCAATTTTTAAAAATATACAATATACTAATTTTAAATAATACATGATTTGTATTTCAAAAAACACACGTTTTGCATCAAGGGTCAAAACAAAAATACGATTTCACCAAATATAATTATTTGCCGCCATACACTATCATTTTACGCGTGTATTCGTCTAGTTTGTGTCAATGAGTATATCGATATCGGTTTAATGTGGTCCAATACTTTTGCATGATTCTGGTTACTGTTGTCTATTTTAACATTTTCTCTAACGTACTTATTAATGCGAGTATGCGACCAAAACTCAGTAGTTTTATGCGTTCAGCCGTTCACACATTTCACGAATATTTTAGGTATGTATGTGGCATTAAAAAGACCATAATCATAGACTTTTCGTCATAAATAATATGAACGAATCCTTGTCATCCGAGCTCCAAATAATATTATTCGCAAGTTGGTGCACGTATCACTTACATTGAGTAAACGAAAGAATCACATCATTAAACAAATGATCAATTATTTGTCTCGGACTCACGTTGAGTGAGCTTTACCAATATTCAATACTACATTACTTTATTGGCTTTAATCCATTAAATAGCTACAAACTTTTTTAAATTTACTAATATCGTACGTGTGAATTTATTGTTTGTATCATACCTATACTTTTTGTTTCGTGTTAATATGGTCGCCAATTCGTGAA
Source organism: Artemisia annua (assembly GCA_014162995.1). Lineage (NCBI taxonomy): Eukaryota > Viridiplantae > Streptophyta > Magnoliopsida > Asterales > Asteraceae > Artemisia > Artemisia annua. The sequence goes on along the minus strand of LBNU01003980.1, from coordinate 90,020 downwards.
TTGACTAAAATACCCTTGTGTTCTTCACATAAACTTGCATCGTTAGTACTAACGGTTGTTAGTAAATAACTTAAAATTTGTTTTTCTTACTTTTTGTTTTTTTTTTCACTTTTTCGTCCATTTTTGCACGTTTTCGTCTGTTTTTGCACGTTTTCATCTGTTTTTCACGTTTTCGTCCTTTTTTTACGTTTTCATCAGTTTTTGCATTTTTTTTGTCCGTTTTTACATGATGTTATAAATTTTCATCAATTTTGCAGGTTTTGATTCGATTTCTTATGTTTTTGTCAGTTTCTACATGTTATCATCCGTTTTTGCATGTTTTCGTTCGTTTTTGCTCGTTTTCATCCGTTTTTGCACATTTTCGTTCGTTTTTGCTCGTTTCGTCCATTCTTTCACGTTTTCGTTTGTTTTTTCACGTTTTCATTTGTTTTTGTACATTTTCATCCGTTTTACACGTTTACGTTTGTTTTTGCCCGTTTTCGTCCGTTTTTACATGTTTTCATTTGGTTTCTTACGTTTTCGTCTGATTTACACGTTTTCGACCGTTTTTGCAGGTTTTCGTTTGTTTTTGCACGTTTTCATCCATTTTTGCAAGTTTCCGTTCGTTTTTGAATGTTTCGTCCATTTTTGAACGTTTTCATTTGATTCCACCTTTCGTCCATTTTACACATTTATTTTTACAATAATAATAATAATAATAATAATAATAATAATAATAATAATAATAATAATAATAATAATAATAATAATAATAATAATAAACAAATACATGTAAAAACGGATGAAAGCGTGCCAAAATGAAAACGTACAAAAATGGACAAAAACGGACGAGAACGTGCAAAAACAATCGGAAACGTGTAAAACGGATGAAAAGGTAAGAACCTGAACGAAAACGTGTAGAAATGGACGAAAAGTATAAACTAGGATGAAAACATGAAAAGGAACGAAAACGTGTAAAAACCGATAAAATCGTAAAACAACAAATGAAAACCTGCAAAAACGAACGAAAACTTGAAAAACGGACGAAAACGTTGAAAACAAACGAAAATGTGCAAAAACGGACGAAAACATGTCAAAACGGATGAAAACTTAACAAACTGAACGAAAACGTGTAAAAACGGGCGAAAACGTGGAAAAACGAACGAAAACTTATAAGAAAAAGACGAAAACATTCAAAAACACACTAAAACGTGCAAAAACGGATGAAAATGTGTATAAACGGACGAACACATGCAAAAACGAACGAAAACGTGCAAAAAAGTGTAAAAACAAGGGTATTTTAGTTAGTTCACTAGTTGAGTAAATTTGAGAAAGTATGTTGATTTTTAATACATAAAATAAAAAAGATAGATATGATACAAATGATAATTAAGTACACCTATCATATGCGTAAATTTAAAAAGTATGTGGCTATTTAATAGTTTAAACCATACTTTATTTAGACCCCGAAATTAGATTTATTAGTTGACTATTGAATTGAAACACGTAATAAATAAATAAGTAAAAATAAAAAAAAAATTAAAAAAAAAATAGACGTACCCATTAATATGTTAGCGTATGCACTTGCTATTTTACTATTTTTCTCGGATAGTACCTCAAACCAAATATAAAAATCTCTTATATTATAAGAAAAAAAAAAAAAAAAAAAAAAAAAAAAAAAAAAAAAAAAAAAAAAAATGAATTTTCTGTTAACTAAGAGAGCTCAATCTTAAGATCCAGCTTTGGCTAGTGATGAAATAATTAATAAAACTTTAATTATTAAATTTTAAATAAATTATAAGGACTTAAGTAAACTTATTAAATTTTCATTTATTTTTTTTTAAATTTTATAAATTAAATAAATACCCTTTGATATTCACACTTACATACACATTGTTGTTATTAATATATATAATTACCATCAACATTAAAGAATTATTCTATATAATATTCATTAAAGTGTTTTTGGGAGCTGGCACTATTCCGAGCCGCTTGGGGGATTGGCTTGAAGGAGTGGGACGACTTGGGTGAACTATGAAGCCGTGGCTTGAGCCGACACTGTTCACACGTCGAGGCGAGCCGAGGATTAAGTAATTGTTAGTGCTTTTTTCTTAGTGGGATCTCCACTAATTTGCCGCTTATTTGAGAGGTGATTTGCATGTTTAACACATGTGTAACACCCCCAACTCGGATTATGGCAGCGGATCTGAGCTTGGGGTGCTACGCGAGGGGTAAGACAATCACATCCATATAAAACGATCTCATAACGGGACGTTTTAGCAGAAACATATCATTCGAATATATTATTAAACATTTAGATTTCAAAAGACTCCAAAACATAAGTTGCAGCGGAAATAAAACATAGTTTGCAGCGGAAAAACAAGACCTAGTTCAAAAGGTTTTTCGAATGATAAGATGGTGAAAAGTAGTAAAGGTAGATAATAAAGCCAAAGATAGCCATCCAAAAGTCTTCAACCACTTCTCGTGTGCCCACAAGTATGCAATCAATTAATTACCTGAGATAAAACATGCTAAAAAGTCAACACAAAGGTTGAGTCTAATCCATAGGTTTATAAATAAGTAGTTGAGCACAAGATTTTAAGTCTGGTAGATATAAACAACAAATGCATATATCGGGTAAGCGTCAAATATTTCCAGCTACGCTCATGACACACAAAGCGTTAACAAGCACCAGTAACCATGGCGTAAGTCGACAAATAACCGCGGAATTTCATAATATAATAAAAGCACCCAAAGCTAGGTACATGCCAGATACCTAGTGATATCGAATATAGTACAACACATGTGAACCGACCTTAGTCCAATATGGCGGGAGGGTCAATTCCTATAGGCCTATATCCCTATATTCGCACTCATTCGCAAGTGATTAATGGTTCATGATCCGAGGGACTTGCTTTTGGCAAGGAAAAAGGTACTTAGCAGTAGTATTTCAATCGGGAATAGCATACCAATAAACAATTGTGCTCATAAAAATAAGTAATAGCATGTATCTCCCCTAAGGGTTTATAAACAATTTAAAAATAAAAATGGGGCTATTAATCACACCTTAGTCACATAGAAACGAGATATCACAACAATCAGATGGTACGACACAATAAAGGAACCTCAACACAACCTAATCAATTAAATGGCATGTCTTAGAAAGAATCCTCGAAACGATTTATAAAACAATACTCGTATAAAATAGTTTAGTTTCAATGGTGTTTGAAATAATAAAAGCTAAGTCTCGTGTGGATACGAGAAAGTAAACTGGTAAAAGTCGGAGAATACGAACGAACACGCAAGGAAAGAAAAAAGGAATGAAAGAAGAAATAATAATACGAAAAGAATAACAAAAGACACATCAATATGTATTTTCGGTATTTTCCCATTTTCCCAAATAACGTTGAAATGTATAAGTGTTGAAAAGGTTTTTAGGATATAAACGTTTAAGTTATAAAAGATGTTTATCGAAATTTGGACATGAGGCGTGTAATACTCCGTAATTTACCTAGTCATTAATTATCGCTAAACATGAAGTAAATTATTATGAAGGTCTAATTAACCATGTTCATGTTCAATTTTTTTACAACTACGAATGATATTCGTCAACTAATTATATGACGTAACTCACATATCTCGCACACAACACCACACGGGTACCGACACCATCCTAGTAACGGCATGAATCCAATATTGGTTATCCGAAATCAATAATTGTGTTTTTATATTACTTAAAAAAAACGATCTCGTAAATAATATTTTTTTTTCCGCGCTCACACTAATCTCGAAAACACTCTTCAAACACCGGAGCTCAACGGGACACAGGGTGCACATTATACCCGCAAAGATACCACTAACTAATAAAAGTAATAAATACACACTTACCCCACTAACCCACTCACACCATATCAGATATATACTCTTTTATATCTCTCCACCCTTATCTCCATCTTCATCGTCCCCCTCTTCTCTCTCTTCTGGATCGTACGCCAAGGGAATCAGAATGACACGCTCCAGCCTGCTACAATAAACCAAGAGAAGAAGTGGAGCCCTTCTTCACTGCTATCGCCCAGATGAGCCCCCTCCTCGAGGTCCCCCACTATGATGAGTCAAGGATGACGAGGATCAAGATGGAGCTTTGCTCAAAACGGTTGTACTCGGTTTCTAGTACCAAAAGCTTGTCGAAGGCTTTCCTTCTTTGTTCTTTTAAATCTCGTTCGTAGACCAGTAGAACCACACCCACCTCATTATCCCAATATTATCACAAAGAAAGTTTTCTTAAGAGTTGTGGTGAAGCTTTGGCTGTGGTTCTCGCTTGGTTTTGGATTGGAAAGATTTTCAGTGTGTTTCTGGTCTCCACCTTTTGATCGATTCAGTCTAGTAAGGGTTTTCTAAATTTATTCATACCTTGTAAATTTTGATATTAATCTGTTAATAAACTTGTGATTTCATTAATTTTACAAGCTGTAAATGTGGTGTTGTTTTCAACCTAATATTAGATAATGGGATTTACGTTATTGTTGATTAATCTTGTGTGGCTAAAGAAACGAGTAAACTAAAACTGGACCTAATATTGGCTCGAAGATTGGAAGTGTTATCTTGTTTTTGTTGTTTTCGAATCAGACTCGAGTAGTTGTTTTGGCTTAGGAAGTCCAAGGGGTTGTTTTTTGATTTTGCTCCCTTTTTCTTTTTTTTGCCTCAAATCTTGTTATGTATTAACAAATACATGTGTTGATTACAGTAGGATGAGTTATGGTTTGCTTATTCGAGTCAGCCATGGTGCGTTTGGTTGCGCTTACTGGGTCGTCAAAATTTGCTCAAATAACTGATAACATAAAGGAAAACTAGTCTGTGTCGTTGCCTTGTCGAACCAACTTAGGTGCCTTGGTCTCTTTTCTTTTGCTCACTGTGTCAAAGATAAAAACACAAGCCATTTGTAAATAAAATGGTCTAAACAATGCTTTAGAATATGGATGTTGAAAATTGGTTTTGCTGTCGAGTCAAACCCAACCACCAGCCGTGATGCGAGTTCAACGAGATCTCATAAAGCTTGGCGTGTAACTCGTCTTGAGTTCAATGTTTCCTTTTCCCCTTCCAACTGAATGTTGCAAACATAAATCTACTAAACAGAGTCTCAAGTTGGGCTCGGTTTGTGTGTGAACTGAGTCGAAGCCCAATAGGCCATTATAAGGAGTGCGTATGGGTTCATAGTAAAACACATGGGAAATTTATATATTTTTGCTTGTGTTCCTTTTTAGTGATGTCGATGGTATTCCTTTTGCTTATCCACTTTTGACTTCTTTTTCCGACTCGTTTTTCTTCACTCGACCAGTTTCACAATGTAATTTACAACGAAGCTATAAAAACATACTTGAAACCCAAGGTTTTATATAAACATTTCACCGTCAACTATAGACTTCGATACATTTAAATTTATGCAATTTGGTCCAAAACTAAACTTGTAAGTTAAACTCATTTATTAATACCTACCACCTATTTAACTTACATATAAACCCGATACATTTTATGAAAACTCATATGTATTCTATAAATCGCAAAACGGTTACATACTTCAAACATATACCGTATAACTTATAGTTACCTCGATAGACTAAAACATATATGTGGCTCATGCCCATTTTCTTCTTTTTTCAAGAAAAGAAAATGTATATTTAACTTACATTTATTTTTCTTTTATAAACATCAATGATAAAGTTTGATCACGATAAAATTGACACTAAACTATATTTAGTTATTTTATGATTATGATAAGTATAATTTCACATACACTTAGTATTATAAATTTCTTTATCAAAAGGATAATATAAATCGTCATTGTCTAACACGTAAGTGTTACTACTCTTCCGTATACCGTCTTTCGGTTATTTTCAAACCAAAGATTTATACGTCCTCGATACCTTCATCGTTGTATACTTATACACTTCCAAGAGCCAATACTTGTAAAAATTTAGAAAACTGTTTTCAGACTTAAATGCTACCACACAAGCAACAATAATACAACACTTTAAAACTTTTGAGCTTACTTAAACTTCGTTGAATTTTAAACTTAAACTATGAAACTTCGTTGAATTTTAAACTTAAACTATGAACTAAATCATGCCATACTAATCTAGGTCGCGTGTTGGTGCCACACTCTATTTGACTCACTTGGTTTACTGCATACTCTACTAAGGTGAGTCATAGACCCTCTTTTATCTATTTTGAACTCTTTGGGGGAGATACATGCTCGTTTTACTTACAAATTTTACCCATTTATCTTAAACATTTTACTCAATGGATGAAACACTCTATTTGTTTATTGAAACATATTACATGCTACAAACATGAACACAAGTATTTTTCTGTATGCTACCATGATTATTATTGCCTAAGACACACTTTTGCCACTAAAAGTCCCTCATATCATGAACCTTAGTCACTTGCGAGTGAACGCGAATATAGTGAATAGATCTATTGGCAGTTGACGCCCCATTTGTGCTAGCCGGATAGGTAGCCAAATGCACTTTATTTGAAGAACAATAGGATGTTGGCAAACTCCTACACGAGGGCACTATTACTTACATCATTTCTATGATGTCTGTTACTTACATCATTTTTATGATGTCACACATGTTAAGGGTTGCGTTCATGAGACTTAGAGCAATAAGGCGGTACTGTAGTCATGATACAGTACTGCAACTACTAAATTTATGGGCGTATAACAACGTGGCCCGCTGTTTATTAAACTTGAAACTTGTGTTTAACTGATTTTTATACAAACACTATTGATTCACTCAACTATTGACCCGGTTAGGGCAAACAACAAACGAACTATGGGTGTATGACAACGTAACCCACTATTTACTTCATTATCTCACAAACTCGAATCACTTTAACTGTTTTTATATAAACTCTATGAACTCTTTGTGTTGACACTTTTTAGCATGTATTCTCAGGTTTCCTAAGGTGATGACTTACTCTTGGAGGCACTTGGCAAACGGCATGGCATGGTCATAGATGACTCTAATAAACAGTTGAGACCACTTCATTTATTTTATGGGCCTATTTCCGCAATACTTTTGAAATATGTAAACTCATTGTTTTTAATAGTGAAATTTATTCTAAACGGTTGAGATAAAAACCGTTCTTTGTACCTCATGTTATGATACCAGTTTAGTAGCACCCCATTGCATGTATGCTTCCGCTAGACCTGATTTTGGGGGTGTTACAAGGCGTCCGTTTATAAGACATTTCCAAGTCATTTAAACTTTTGAATAATATAAGTTATCATCAAGTTTTACAAGTTTACTATATATATAATTGGACAGTATTATTCGCGTAAATATTAGTTGTTAAGTTTTATCGAACATTTTGTGTATGTTCGGGTCCAAATATGTTAAACACTTATGAGTCTAACATATCTTTTCGTCACAAGTACCAACAGGGTCCATATTTGTCCATCAACTAATATCGTACCAATCTAAAAAATAAAATTAAAAACTGGAAATCATCAGGTCAGTCGATACGCCGCATCCATGGAAAGGGATGCGCCGTATGGAGCCTGGAATTAATATAGGTCAGAAAAATGATACGCTGTATCCTTAACCAGGGATACTCTGTATTAAAATGACTGACAAAAAGTTCAAATTCAGAAAATTAAAATTGCTGAACAATAAAAGATAGATATGACCTGTGTAGTCGATACGCTGCATCTCATGGAAGGAGATGTGCCGCATCGAAGTGCAGGTCTGACAGACTCGATAACAAAAAAACAGTAAAAGATAAATCCGGGTTGTCTTGTCTCCCGGTGAGCACTTTTCTTTATTCCAAAGTCTTCAAGTTAGACTCATCTTCAGCTCTTATTTTGTCCTAGTCGTGTACCATCCTTCGTCCTTGATATGGAAAATTTCGTAATAAACCTGTGAAACATTTTCTTGGGTTCGAATCTTCTCGTTATATTCATTCATCTTAATGGTTGCATACTCTTCAAGTGGTCCAAATGAATATTTAATAACTTCATACTTCTCAACTGTAAACGTCAGTGGCTTTTTGATAGGGGATCCCAAGCAATTGACATTTTCTCTCCTTGAATGATTCCTCATCTTCGTCAATGAAGTAAGATGTCCTGTTTGAAAATAGGTAATCTTCTAACCCATCTGTGGATTCATCTTCTTTTTCATCCAATGACTCCACAAGATTCACCTGATTATCCTCATTTGGATGATTACTCCACTCGTCATTGCTTGATTCATAATCGTCTTAAAGTTCTTCCCATTCTCTTTTAAGCTTCCATTGCAATCTTCGATCAAGCTTCGTGTAATCATCAAAGTACCTATGTACCTAATCCCAAAACGTCATACCCTTCGCGTCGCAATTTTCCTTTAGAGATTCGATTCTTGCTTTCTCTTGTAAGGCTTCACTTTTTCTTTCGCAATCTTCGACTAAATCATACCAATCGTAATCTGCGAAGTATACGTTATTACCATCTCGTTTCATTCCTAGCAATTCTCCACCATTACAGATTCCATCATCCTGCCAGTTACAGGTTGGCCACGTCTCGTGTGCATCTTTGAAACGAATGGGTTCACAGGTATGTTCCAATTTATCATCATACAATGGTTTATTAGAAACCCGTGGTATTTGGTCGTTCCATTCATATAACCATGTATTCTTAAATGCTTCATAAGTTTTAATCCCAGGTGAATCTCCAGTTAGAACATCTTTGTCAATCTTCAAGAGATGGTTGAAATCTTTGAACTCCTTGCACAGAGGTATTTCGTAATCAAACAAGTTTGTTTCAATTCTAAATAGCTCGGCCACCTCTTCAGTAAGTTCTTCATCTACGTTTCCCATTATCCAATTGCTACAAAGTGCACTTCTTAGAGATTCACTCAATTTCTGTGGGATGTGAAACCTAGAGTTCAGCTAGCAGGCAAATTCAGGGTCCTTCTGGTATTTCTCTTCTCGACCGAATTTATCAAGGAATTTTGTTTTAAGTTTGATCCAATTGGTGAAGGGCCCAGAAGGTTCGTTATCCAACCAATCTTTAGCGTCTCCCGACAGAGTAATGAGGAAGGCTCGAAGCATCAATTGTCCAAAGTCGACAGAGCATAGTGTATATGATTCAACAATCCAAAAGATTCTTTCAACATGTAATTTCGCATTTTCATTGTCAAATCCATGAAAAGTGTTCTCGCGTAACTCCATAAGAAGTCGCCCGTTTAGCTCATATTTAGCTTCCTCGTCATGTATTGCTCCGTAGTTTGTTCCGTCATTGTTACAATAACTTCCTCTTCTCTCTTAAATTCTTGATGAGAAAAGTAATCGAGCTCTAATGAACTCAAACAATCAAGGATTGTGGTTTGGAAAAGCTTCCTAAGCGAACCGAAAGCTCTTTCAGGATCTTTAAATGGTGGAATGAGGTCTTTAGTAGAGCTCATGGTCATGCACTTCCTGAAATCACCACAAAAGCATCAGTAGGATAGGTTTGATAAAGTAAAATAACAGAAAACTAAGAACGAAAACAGAATATGAAAAATAAAAGTTGCTGATATCTACAGAAGATGCGCCGTATCCAATAAATTGGATACGTTGTATCTTTGATTTGTTAAAATTGTCAGACTTTTATTTCTGAAAATCAATACGCCGTATTAACCAAAGTTATGCGCCGTATGTTTTAAAATAATCAAATTACTTGTAATTCTAGAAAATAAATAGGTCATATGAGCAAAAGCTAATGCGTCGTATGTTCGTTTAAGTTTCAAATACAAGAATTTTGATTTTTCAATGCACCGTATCGACAGAAGTCGATGCGCCGCTCCTATTTATTTAAAAATTCATAACTGTTTTTAATAATTAATAGAATACGTTGTATGAGGAAAACTCATGCGCCGTATGGCGTTTAGGGTTTTGAAAATTTCCGATTAAAAACGATCCGCCGTATCTAGGGGATAGATACACCGTATCGAATTATTAGATAAGATGCGATGTACGTAAAATAAAAACGCAATACGCCGCATCTATAAAACCAGATGCACCGTATCGTTTATATTAGTAAATTACAGCAGATGGTAAATATGCAGAAAAATAGTAAAAAGACAAAACAAAAATTATAGAAAATAAACCAACAAGAAATCTGTAAGTATGGAGAAAAATACAATGAATGCAATTAAATTAATACACAGCAAAGTTAGCAATTAAAGACTAAAAATCAAAATCTAATAAAAAAGTTAAAAACCTAATTAAAATATTAACAAATATTCAGATATTAAACAATTCACTCCCCGACAACGGCGCCAAAAACTTTGTTGATGCAAATAATGTTCTAAAAACGTTATTTCTATCTTTGGATATCCCTACGTTTTGATGATAACAAAATTTGAAAACACTTTACGTAAAAATTAACGTAAACAAGTATTTAGTCGAAATATCTCGTTTCTACGTAAACCACTCTAGGTATGAAAACACAAATTTACAACTTGACAAATGATCAAAGAAGTGAATTTGTTTTTAAATCTCACATTTTTAATGTGACAAAACATTCTTTTCAAAAATACATTTGAAAAATTATTTTACAATTATAAAGAAATATTTTATTTGGAAAAATAAGTTTAAAAACCTTCATCACTAAAAATAAAAAGAGGAGCTTTTTCTGGCACGGTACCACTAAATTTAGTGGTAGCGTGTGACAATTAGTGGTACCGTGTACCCATAACGGGCAAATTTTCCCTACCTATAAATACCAACCCACTTCACAGTTTTTGGGTATCCTTTTTCACATAAAACTTTCTATAATCAATCCTCCTTTCTTACTTACATTTCTTTGATCATTAGTTAGTTTTTTTTTGTTTAAAGAGTGATCCTTCTCATCCATCCAAGTGATCACCATCATTTCTCTACTAGTTAAAAGAAGAACACAAAGTATCAAGAAAATACAAAGTGTTAGAGACTTTGTGTAGTGCACTTGCATTACTTAGAGTTACTTGTTGTATCTTGATATACATCAAGTGTCACAGTATTGTTTAGTCATCTAGTGTGGATCATTGTGATCTTGTTGAGATCATGGAGATCTCTTGTAGCTTGTGAGTTAGTGTGTTGATCAAGTGGATCAAGGGTAGTGTGTGAGGATCATGTTGATCGTGTGATAAGTAAGGATCATGTGAGAAGTTAGGATCGTGTGGATCATGTGAGATTACTACTATCTAGCTTAGTACTTGACATTTAGCTTAGTTTCGGAAATTGTGATAAGCGACGTTGTACGGTTTTCTCCGCCTGAAGGGAGTCTTGTGGATATTATGCTTAGAACTCTCGAGTTGGGTACTCGAGGAGTGGAGCAGGGCAAAGAAGAGCTTCGTGACCGAACCACTATAAAGCACTTGTCTCGGTTTGATCTTTACATCTCTAACTCTTTGCTTTAGTTATTTCAATTTAGTAGACATAGTGTTAAAATTAGAAGTCAAGTTTCATATTGTTGTTGGTGATTTCACATAACAATAAATCTAAGTTTTCTAAAAGTTAATGTTTTAAACTAAACCAAAAAGAGGTAAGCTATTCAACCCCCCCCCCTTCTAGTTTCCGACAATTTGTATTAGTTTCCTGTGTGACCTTCACAGCATCATTCACAAGTGGTTCATCATCAACCACCTGTGCATCACCAGATGATTTCATACCACCTCCCTCATCTCCCTTGGGATAATTATCATCTTGTGAGCTTATGTTTTCCTGAGTGGGAATGATAGTTGGACCAAACTTCCATTTTTCAACCAGAACAAACTCTTCTTGAGGTGTGGACTTCTTAGCATCTGTAGTTGCAGAAGTATTGTCTTTTGTACCTGCAACATGGTTAGTATCTACACCTGCAATCACTGGCTCATAATTCATGGTTTTGGTTAGCATATCAATATTAAAAAGCCACTCAGGTTCCCTCTTTGCAGTATTAGGTTTATCCTCATCAAACTTAATATGCAAATTCTCCTCTACAAATTTGGTTCTCTTGTTGTACACCCTAAAAGCTCTACTATTTATTAAGTATCCAACAAAATAACCCTCATCAGCCTTCTCATCAAATTTGCCTAACTGGTCTTTGGTATTCAAGATGGTAATAGGACACCCAAATGGTCTAAAGAAAGCTATCATTGGCTTCTTACCATGGAATAATTCATAAGGGGTCTTATTGTGAGGCTTAACTACCTTACTCCTATTTTGCACAAAGCAGGCAGTGTTCACTGCTTCAGCCCAAAAAGGTATAGGCAATTTAGAGTCTGACAACATAGTCCTAGCAGCCTTAATCAATGTTCTATTTCTCCTTTCAGCTACACCATTTTGTTGAGGAGTTTTAGCAACACTGTATTGTCTTAAAATACCCTTACCCACACAGAACTGATTCATAGCATGATTCTTAAACTCAGTTCCATTGTCACATCTGATTATTTTAACTTTATGATTTATTAGGTTTTCTATTCTAGTTATGAATTCCTTAAGAATTTCAGTTGTTTCATCCTTAGAAGCTAGAAAGAACACCCATGTAAACCTGCTAAAATCATCTGTGGCAACTAGGCAATATTGCTTCCTATTCAGAATATTTACATAAACAGGTCCAACTAAATCCATATGAAGCAAATGTAAAGGCTTGTTAATGGTATTCACAACTTTGGACTTAAAAGATACTTTGTGTTGTTTACCCTTTTGACAGGCAACACAGGTTTCAAGATTTTCAAAAACTTTTGAAGGTAAACCTCTTACAAGGTTTCCTTTACCAACTTATTCATAGTTTTGAAATTCAAATGTCCAAGTCTTTTGTGCCATAATTTGGATTCATCAACAGTGGCCTTTGCAAGAAGACAAGTCAAAGCTCTTTTGGGAACTATGTTCTTTATATGATCACTGTATATGTTATCAGATCTAGGGACTCTTACTAGCACAATTTTTTCATCTGGAAACTTAAAGTCAGGAGAAAGAATAAGACATTCAGTATCAGTAAAAAGAACAAAATTCCTTTTGTCACACATCTGTGAGACACTAAAGAGATTAAACTTTAGTCCTTCTACAAGGAACACTCTTTCAAAATCCAAATTCCCTGTTTTGATTGTACCAGTACCTATAATATTTCCTCCTTTGACATCATTACCAAAGGCAACATATCTACCATCTTCCATTGGCTCAAAATCTTCAAGTTGGGATATGTCTCCTGTCATATGTCCAGAGCATCCACTGTCCACAATTCCTTTGTCTTTTAGCTCATCTTGGATATTGCCCTGCACATGAAAAATAGAGAAATCAGTTTCTCTTTTTGACCCAAGCCATCACTGACTTGGATATGCCTTGTGCATCAACATAGTAATATTTGGTGAGGTCCATTGATGCACTACTGGTGTTGGAAGCTTGAGATAAAGCATTTGATTTTGGTTTCCAACTCCAACAAGCTGAGGCCTTTACAGCATAAAAATGATTTCGAACAACTGTATCTGTTATGACTTTTGGAACAGCAGTAGAGTCTTTTGCCTTAGCAGCAGAGTCTACTTTTGGACTAGCAGTAGGACCAGTTGTTGTATTATGAAAAGGCCTGTTTGTTTGAGTAGTTACAATGGATCTAGTTATACCAGACCTCAATAAAACTGCTCTTGGAACCATTTGTCTTTTAGAAGGAGAGTGATTTCTTTTTGAAAAGTTTTAATGATTCACTCTTGTATGTTGGTTCCAAACAGGTTTTTGGTTGTCCTTACAGTTTGCAATGAGATGCTCAAAACTACCACACTTATAACATGCCTTCTTTCTTAGTTGAAATTCATTACCTAATTTATGTGAAACTAGGTTGTTGAAATTTCTTTGATTACCCCTAGGCTTGTTATTAAACCTTTTCATATGATGTCTAGGTACCTCATTATACTCCACAACTTTCCTAGACATATTATGACCTAGCACAGGTTTCAGAAACTTAACCTGATTAACTTTAGACTCATCAACTTTAGGAATTTCTTCCTTTTTAACACTATGTGTTGGCTCAGTCTGTTCATCCTCACTATCTGACACCCAATTTTCAATGATTGGTGCATCAGAAAATCTTTTATCATCAATCCTAGCTGATTCAATAGTTGCATTACTGGTTTCATCACTAGGTTTGATGTTATCTTCTACACTAATGAAAGATAACTCCTTTCCTGATGGTGCAAAAGCACTCTTTACTGGAGGAGCTACTTCATTGTATCCTATGCCACTACCTTTTCTCATTAATTGACACTGAATAGTGTGATCTATGGCAGTTGAAGCAAATTTTTGTTTTTCAACTCTTACAATATGTTTATCTTTATCTGCAAGAGCTGCATCTCTAGCCTGTTCTGCGTCTATTAACTTTTTCTTAAGCATTTCAATCTCATTCTTTTTAACAAAAATCTCACCATCCTGTATATTGATTCTATCAATATATTCAAACTCACACTCTTTAAGATATTCAAGTCTTCTTTCTACATTTTGAATTCCTACTTTATAACCTAAGTTATCAAGTTTTAGGGACTTAACTTCTTTCCTAAGACTTTCATTCTTAGCTTTAAGTTCTTCTATAGTGTCTACACAAGATTGAAAAGAGCAAGTAGAATCATTAGACTCATTGGATACCTCAGAGTCAGAACCAGATGATGAGGAAGCATAGGCCATAAGAGCAAAGTTATGCCCTTGAGTCTTCACTTCAGCAATAAAAGCATGATTTGGTTCTTCTTCAGCCATGTCACTCAAGTCATAGTCATCTAACCCATCACAAGTCACCAAAGCAGTAGAAGGCTTTGACTCATCTGCAGTCTTCTTGGGAGTTTCTACATTCTTCTTTGGAGCTCTGCATTCCCTGGCAAAGTGACCCTTTCTATTGCAGTTGTAGCATTCCATCATTGATTTGTCAAATCCCATGTTACCCTGAGGCTTATACTTAAGCTGTTTTCCAATCCTCTTCAAGAACTTTCTTGCTCTCAAAGTTAACATAGCCATTTGCCACTTCAAATCAATCTCTTCAAGAGCATCAGGATCCATATGATCAGCATCCTGATTTAGAACTTGAGTACCTATAGTAAGATCAGCCAAGAATGCACAAATAGCAGCATCACTCATAGTATCACTGTTGTTTAAACCAATAGCAGAGTTACTAGTGCTAGCAGCAAAGACACCATAAGCAGCAGAGTGAGTGTCTGAGGAGTTAGTGGTTTTAGAGGACACAAAAGCTATATTTTGAGCAGCAGAGGATGAAGTAGATGAGATGTTCATCTCAGATTCATATACTTTCGAGTTGTTGTAGAGATTATCCAAAATCATTGTGTCAAAGTCAGCTTTGTTTCTCCACACAACAGTATGCATGCTCCATTCTGGTGCAAGGCTTCTGAGAAACTTGAGATTGATGTCTTCTTCAGGAATTGTGTAGCCCACATTTCAGATGGCTTATACGCTTTTGAAGCCTGTTATATGTACCATCAAGGTTTTCTCCACTTAAAGCAGTGAAGTTTTCAAACTGATGCTTCAAAACATTCTTCCTTGATTTTCTAGTAGCAGCATTGCCACCAAACCTTGTCTCAACAGCATCCATAAGAGCCTAGGCAGTTTCACAGCCTTCAGATTCCAACTGATACTCATTAGGTATTCCCATCATGAGAATACTGTGAGTCTTAATCTCCAGCTTCCTTTGATCTTCATCTTCCTTGCCTTTGATGGGTATCTCCTTCCCATCAACAACCACTGGGAATTTATCACCATCCAGGACAACATTCCACATCTTGTAGTCAATCATTCTCATGTACTGCTTGATCCTCATCTTCCAAAGCTCATATTCTCCTTGCTTGAGCATTGGCACCTTTGATGCAGTAACCANATGCATGCTCCATTCTGGTGCAAGGCTTCTGAGAAACTTGAGATTGATGTCTTCTTCAGGAATTGTGTAGCCCACATTTCAGATGGCTTATACGCTTTTGAAGCCTGTTATATGTACCATCAAGGTTTTCTCCACTTAAAGCAGTGAAGTTTTCAAACTGATGCTTCAAAACATTCTTCCTTGATTTTCTAGTAGCAGCATTGCCACCAAACCTTGTCTCAACAGCATCCATAAGAGCCTAGGCAGTTTCACAGCCTTCAGATTCCAACTGATACTCATTAGGTATTCCCATCATGAGAATACTGTGAGTCTTAATCTCCAGCTTCCTTTGATCTTCATCTTCCTTGCCTTTGATGGGTATCTCCTTCCCATCAACAACCACTGGGAATTTATCACCATCCAGGACAACATTCCACATCTTGTAGTCAATCATTCTCATGTACTGCTTGATCCTCATCTTCCAAAGCTCATATTCTCCTTGCTTGAGCATTGGCACCTTTGATGCAGTAACCAAGTGTGTGTCATCACCCATGACTTCAGTTGTGGTTATGAACAGAATTTGAGAGTACTTGAGTTCTTCTTGATCACAGCTTCTAGATCACAAGCTCTGATACCACTTGTTGATCCCAGTTGAGCAGTAGATCTAGTTAGTTATCTTAGATAAATCTAAAACAACTAGTATAGAAGCTGACTTGAATTGTAATAAACTTAAACAATACGCGGAATATACTGTTTAACTTAAGATGAACACAAGAACAACGATTTCACAGTTTAACACTTCAATATATTAAATACAAGCACTCTTAAATTGCTAGGGTTTACAACCTTAAAGTGATTCGACTTAACACAGACACGTACATAATTCTAACCCTAGGGATCTCCTTTTATAGACAAGGAACCCTACACGGTTTTACAATAACTTCTTACACAAACAAAGATATTCTAAACATATAGAATATATACAAAATCTTTACTATAATTACAAGACACGTTTTCATTCTTATCTCTGAGCAGCAGAGTCTTGTAACCTTCCAGCAGCACATTCAGCTTAGCAGCAGATTCTTTACACTAGCAGCAGATTCAGCATACAGCAGCAGATTGACACTTAGACAATTTCACAGAAGTAGAATCCTAAAACCCAACAATCTTAGTAGAAGATATGCATGTACCCTTTCACACATTTTGTAGAATTAGGGTTTCCTTGTAGTATAAAAGGAACCCTACGGCATTGAGTTCTATGCCAAGTTTTATAAAGTTTATAGAAGTAAAAGTTAGTAATCCCTGTGTTATTCTTACTGCTTGTGTTAATATTCCGCGTTAACATTAAGTATACATTGTTCTTAAAAGTTTCTCATATAAATACTTTGGATTTATTCAAGGTGTTTATTGTCTTACAAAGGCTACTTAGATCCAGAACTTTGGACCTACAAATGGTATCAGAGCCTGTAGAGGGACTCTGAGTAAGAAGAAACACAAAAAACCATAACCCCAAACACTCAAACACTCACCAATCCCAAAAGATGTCTGGTCCTGCTACTGTTGATGAATTCTCTTCACACAGTGATTCTGATGAATCACAACATCTTTATGATGCTTCAGAGAATCACAAACCAAAGCAACAACATTAAATTGTCCCTGTAGCCAATATCAAACTCCTAATTCTCAAAAAGGATGAGTATGATATTTGGGCCATGGAGATGGATCACTATCTGGTATACATTGATAATGATGTCTGGAAGGTGATTCAGAATGGTAACTCAAAGAAGAGAATCTCTGTAGGCAAAGATGGTACTGTTAGGGTACTTCCACATGTGTCTGCTGCAGAGATCCATGCTGTGGAGAAAGAGAGGAAGGTTAGAACCGTCTTACTGATGGTCATTCCAAAGGAACACTGTAACACCCCCGAAATCGGGTCCAGCGGAAGCATACATGTCACTGGGGTGCTACGTAATTGGTATCACAACATAAGGTA
Source organism: Artemisia annua (assembly GCA_014162995.1). Taxonomy (NCBI): domain Eukaryota; kingdom Viridiplantae; phylum Streptophyta; class Magnoliopsida; order Asterales; family Asteraceae; genus Artemisia; species Artemisia annua. The sequence continues at coordinate 72,222 of LBNU01003980.1, read as the reverse complement.
CAAAGAATGGTTTTTATTTCATTTACTCAAAATAAGAGTTGTTACCAAAGCATAAGGTTTACATGTTATAAATAAAATGCGGAGATAAGCCCATAGTTTAGTTAAAGCAGTCCCAATTAGTTATCAGAGTCTTCTATGACCATGCCATGCCATTTGCCAAGCGCCTCCAAGAGTAAGTTACCACCTTAGAAACCTGAAATACATGCTAAAGAGTGTCAACACAAAGGTTGGTGAGTTCATAGAGTTTATAT